>JANHAO010001109.1:0-35282 GCA_026873985.1 Saraca asoca
TTTATATCTATTTCACAGAATGTATAGTCCAGGATGCAATAGAACTCAATCAAATTGGTCTAGGGCACCCATCCAGACTAACAGGCACTAGCTAGTAAAGGCTCTAACACGTTAATCACTCCAAAAGCTTAAGAAAAAGTACTAGAAGCAGTAACCATTGAAAAAGCTTAGAGAGAAGAATGTCATGGAGCTTGTATGAATGAAAGAGAATACAGAGAGATGAAAGTTCACTAGAGCTTAGAAGTGCATAAAGAAATGCAATAAAGAAGAGGAAATGGCCTAAGTTTAAAAGACTAAGCTTAAATAGAAAGAGAAAATGATAGTTAATATTACAAAAATGCCTCAAAAAGACATGAAATTTTAGTTTCCGTCATTAACACTTTATAGCCCTCATCATTGCATACAAACTTCATGTGGCCTAAAATATCGTAATATTGCCAAGTGTCTATTTGGAGGATATGGAGAGACACCTTTAGTGAGTAGCCTTGTCAATTAAAAAGCTTATCTTGATCAGTCACGAGAGTTTATCTCATTTTTGATCAATTTTATGTGCTTACAATTTGAAATCCTCCCAAAAGAGCTAAACTAGGGAGCCTATGTTATACCACTTTTTGAATTTTTTGCCAATTGATAGGGTTTTATGGTGAAAGCCTTATGCTAAGGGACTAGGTCAAAAGGAAGAATGGTCAAAAAACATCATTTGTGCCTTACTAAAGTCAAATTAGAATTCTCAACTTTAAAGAGCTACTCGTTTAATTGGTTGGAAACAAAGTTTGACTATTTTCCCTCAGTCAGCATTGTGGTAATAAATTCATATTTTACCTTAGTGAATTTGGAGCCACAAGTGAGTCAAGCACAAGATGGTTGTCAAACACTCAAGCCATTTCATCAAATAGTTAAGGTGCATATTGGTCATGATCAAGCAGTGATTTTTGGTTTGAGTCGTGATAAAAAAACATGTAAATAGTAACTGCCTGGCCTTTTTTTAAGCATTATCTTAATGAGTTGGGAAAGTTGCACATGTTTGTTATGTGTCATTTCTTTAATAAATTTGGAGTAGTTAGTTTTCAAATTTTGTAATCATTCTATAGCATTATAAATAGAACAGAAACCAATATCTATGTATCATCATACATCTCAAACATGTTTTGTATGTTAGCACTCTGCCTCTCAGCATTCTATTGTTTAGTTTTTAGAAGTATTTGTAATTCCTTCATGAAATTCATCACATTCTTTTTGCTCTTTTATCATAATTTTATCATTTTTGTGCAGATTTCACCTGCTTTGCTTTATATCACTTTCTTATCAAAACTATGAAAAAGCAACCACCTATTTATCATGAGCAAGTCCACTTATTTCTTATAGTTGAATCCATCTCTACATATTTCTCTGGAAAACAAAAAATCTCTAACTTTTATGTTTAAGATGAAAGATTTGAATAAAGTTGATACAACTTTAGGAATAAAAGTTACCAAGAATGATAAAGGTTTTCCACTCAATCAAAAATATTACATAGAAAAACTATTAAATAAGTTTCAATATCTTAATATAAAGGAAGCTAGCACTCCATATGATTCAAATGTAAAACTTATGGAAAATAATGGTAGACCAATTGAACAATTGAAATATGCCAGTGCTATAGGAAGCTTGCTTTATGTTATGCATTGCGCAATGCTTGATATAGCATATGTTATATGTAAACTTTCACCTTTTACAAGTAAACTTAGTACAGATAATTGGTTAGTAGTTGAAAGGGTACTTGAATACCTTAAAAGGACTGTGATTTTTAAATTAACTTATACAAATTTTTCTTTTGTACTAGAAGGTTATTTAAATGCAAATTGGGTAGCATATGCTAGTGATAATAAATCCTCAACATGGTAGATTTTTTCACTAGATAGTGTTCTTATGAGTTAGGCATCAAAGAAACAAACCTATACCTCACATTCTAAAATGGAGGTAGAGTTTATAACTTTGGCTACTGCAAGTAAGTAAGTAGAGTGGTTAAGAAACATGTTCGAAATTGAGTTGTGACCACAACTGATGCCACCTATTTCCTTACGGAGTTAGACTAGTATGTCTAATGTGTATAATAATGTATATAATGGAAAGTGTAGACATATTAGCTTAAGACGTGATTATGTGAGAGAATTGATCTCTAATAATATTATGACAATTGTTTATGTCAAATTCACAAATAATTTAGCAGATCCTCTTACCAAATCTTTGTCAAGAGATAGGGATTGGAGGGCAATTAATGGTATGGAACTACATTAAACTCATTTGACACCAATAATGAAAATCCAACTTTGAATTTCCAAAAGTATCCTCAAAGTATAATGTGTAACAACAAGCAATTGAAAATGGTATCTATTTAGTACTAAGCACTGTATAGATAATACTTATTGTCATGCAAGAGGGTACACTTTGTTTTTAATGAAATTCTTATTTTTGAAATATTCAGAGCGACAAGAATGTTTAAAGGAAACTTCACCTATGTGAATATGAGGCAATGCCACCTCGAACAAGAGTTCAAAATGTTGTCACTCTTATAAGTATTAACAAAAAATGGAATTGCTTAGCATATGGCCATAGTAGTGCTAGGATCAATTATAAACCATTTTTAGAAAGAATAATAAGTATGATGTGTATAGTATTTCCTATTCTAACAATAAGGAGTTGTGGTTTAATCCTGCGATACCATATACTTCATTAGGGTCTTGAAATACTTACACTAGGTAAACTTTTAAATCGATTGGATACCTTCATGTATACATCATATTTATTGTGAATAGTGTTACAATTTATAAATTAGTTGAAAATTGTTGAGTAGTTTGTAAATTATAAAAAAAACGAAAAGATTTTATATCATGTAGAATGTAGTATGAGTGGCATTGTCAAAAAACATGTCAGATTATATATAAGAAATATCTTAGTCCACAATTAAAAGATATATAGATTCCCATTCATAAGACATATTTATTCTTATCTTAGAGACATAA
The DNA here is from genome assembly GCA_026873985.1 of Saraca asoca. NCBI lineage: Eukaryota > Viridiplantae > Streptophyta > Magnoliopsida > Fabales > Fabaceae > Saraca > Saraca asoca. The sequence goes on from JANHAO010001109.1 coordinate 3,003, forward strand.
AAGATTGTGTTAATAGACATAAAAGCTTACGCATAAAGACGTGATTTTCTAAGATTGTCTATAAGCTTTTATAACTAATATTTTACTTTTCATTATAGAGTTTTAAGGGTTTTGTTTAATAAAACTCTTCTTTTTGTGTAAAAGACTATTACACTCAAAAAAGAGCGATTATTGCATGCTTTAAAGTCTTTTTCATCCATATATTGTCTGTTATGCTATAATTTTCCTACAAATTTAAAATCATTTCTTAAAAACTAAACGTTACCATCCTTGCCTTCGATTCTTTCAGTCAAATTTTACAGCAAAATTTAAGTTTAAAAACTCTATCTAGTGGTTTGACTTGTGACATTAATTAAAATATCATTTGGACGGCAATTATGAAATAAAGAGGTAGATACAAAACGGTATCGTCTATTAAGCCAAAGATAGCAAAATGTCATCTCATAAGCCTCCTTTGTTTCATTATGTTTCCACATCCTAATTGCGTATCCAACATGCTATATTAGCCATGCAAAAGAAGCAACCATTTTGTGTTATTAGGGTTGAAAAATCAATATTAAAGCGTATGTCCTCCCCAACTAGATAATATTATTTAATCAAACAGTTTTTTGAGTAATACATTTAAAGCCAGCGACCACTGTCTTAGTTGGTAAATTACCTAATTAATTATATCGATTATTAAATAAAAAACACGTATAATCTGTTGACTATAATTATTAACTCTTGAAAAAATAGAATTAATATTAATTTAGTTCTTATTTCATTTGGTTCTTTAATTCCATCATTCATTGTTTTAGTTTAGTTTTTTTAGGCTAACTATTGTTAGCTCAATTGATAAAAATGGCTGATATGGAGAGTTTTTTTTTTTTTTTTCCAAATTTAATATCATTTTTATGTATCATATTAAGTCCCCTTTTTACTCTAAATTGATCTAGATACTGTTGTTAGAACAAAGAATATTGAATTAAGATTTTAATAAAACAATATTATTTAAAGCAAATTTAGTGTGAAATTATACTCTCATAATTAAAAAAAGACTTAAATTTATTAATTCCAAAGATGAATCAGTTTTAGATTGTTATCCATTTATATGATTTAATATCATTAAAAAATTATTAAATTTTTTTTTTATTGTTAAAAGTATACTCATCTCACAATTGTTAATGGTGAAATTAAGAGAGTGAGAGAATAAGAACTGATTGGATATTAAGATAATTTATTAAGGATTAAAATAATAATTTAGTATCAAATCAAAGTTAATAGCACTTGGCAAAATTAAAAATGCAAAGTTATAATGAACAATAATTCAGAAAAGCAAAAAAAAAAAAAAAACCTGAAAATTCCATCGGGTTCAGTCTTTCTCAGAGAAAAAACAAAAGAGAGAAGGAGAGAGAAATAAATGTCTAATCTCGACCATCGAACGGTTCACAGAGTATCCACGTGGCGCAACGCGCAATTTTCTCTGCGTCCGACCACTGGAACCTAATTCATGGATATTTTATTTCACTTTTCATTCGAATCTGATCTGAGACCAACAATTTAAAAAGAAAAAAAAAAAAAGGTTGCTTTAAGACATCAACCAAAATACTGGGAAATTTATAACACTCAGATTCAACGTTATAAAATCGATTTCTCTTGCGTCTTATATCTCCCCTTATCTGATTCCATCCACCGGAGCATTTTTTCGATAACTGGACGGCGCCGGAGGTAACAAACCGCGTTTGGTTGTTTGTTGGCATTCATCTTCTTGTTGAAGAAGAACTGGCATGGAACACGGGTCGACTCGTTGCTGATTCGGGCGAGTCGGACTCGGAGGGATCGGATTGGGCGACCACTCTCCCTTTCGAGGAATCTACAAATAATAGAAACCCCGCGACGGCGGCCGCGGCGATGATGAGAGGGAGCTGCTGGTTCCACCGTCGCAAAGAGCAGCGGTTCCGGCAACTTGCGATCTCCGCTGTTAAATCAGTGAGGATCAAGCTTCTGCTCTGCTGTTGCATTGCGTTAACGGTGATTGTGCTCACTAGCAGTGCTTCATCTTTCATGGTGTGGACCAATCAAAGTTCTGCTTTCCATCGCTACTCTGATACAAGGTTCGTACTCTGTGCTGAAATACTTAACTTTCTTATGCTAATGAGTTTTGGAAATTTTCTGATTAGTGATTTAAGCACTTGTTATGTATTTTATATTCCATACACCAGTTGTTACAAGTTTCCGTTTGTGCGTTTGTAATTAAAAATGCTTGCTTTGACCGCAAAACAGTTATATTTCCTTAAATTTGTTAAGATTGATTCAGTTTTAGTAAGAGAATTCTTTGGAAACGCTATATTAAGAAAGCAGAATTTTCAGTTTTCTTTAAAGCAGTTTATAAATATATATATATATATATATAAAGGTTAGTTTAAATATGGGTACCTGTTGGAACGAAGGTTGAAGGTTATCCTTCTTCCCATCATCTGCTTCTTATCAGAGCTTATCGCTCTACAATATAGTTGCTCTTGAATTCACTCTGAATTAAATTCTACTGCTTGAGATCATTTTTCCTTCATATTCGTACGTTTGGAGTAGTGAGTTAGAGGTTGCTTTTACACTAATTTTCATTTTCCTTTAGGGTGTTGAACCTATGTTGCTTCTAATAACCAAAAATTCATTGGCATTTTCCACTTTGTTTGCTAGGAAAGGATATTCTATTGTAATGAACACATGGAAGAGATATGATCTCCTGAAGCAGTCCATCAAGCACTATTCATCATGTCCTCGTCTTGAATCAGTGCATATTGTTTGGAGTGAACCTGATCCTCCTTCAGAATCCCTTTTAAAATTTCTATACCATGTTGTACAGTCCAAATCTGGAGATGGACGGCGTGTCAAATTAAAATTTGATATTAACAAGGAAGACAGTTTGAACAACAGGTTTAAAGAAATTAAGGATTTGGAGACGGATGCTGTCTTTTCTATTGATGACGATGTGATATTTCCTTGCTCTTCAGTGGAATTAGCATTTGATGTTTGGCAAAGTGCCCCAGATACAATGGTTGGATTTGTACCTCGTGTCCATTGGGTGGATCCATTGGTATGGTTTTATCTATTTTACCCTTCTGACATCCGTCATCCTTGATAATCTTGGTCACTTGATATATTTTTTTTTTATGGCTATGCTTTTCAAGCTGAAACATTAGAAAAATTCATTGACTACTAGAGTATGGGCAGTGTCAATCCTTCTTTGTATGAGCTTTTTGCATTCTTTCCTGTTCTCTGTTTTCCATTGGTGACATCTACAGAAAAAAAAATTGTTACAGAAGTTATTTACACTAACTGGCTGGATTATCTAATAGTATACCTTTCAAGATGTCCTGCAAATCAAAGAAAGCAAATTCACCAATGTGTCACAAATAGATTGGTGTCAAATGAACAAAGATTGTTGACGCTGTTTATAAGTTGTGATGTTTCAAATTATATTGTTGTGGAGGATCTAATTTTGGAGGAAAAGAAAGTTGAATTTCTGTCAGATGAAGCTTCATATTTTAATTTGGTGATTCAACTTAAAACTGCCAATCATACATGGTTCACTAAATTGTGATGTGAATTTCATTTTAATTTTAATTTAAAATTTCCCCCTTTTTTCTTCCATTATTTTACTGCAATTTGGTTTCATTTTCCATTTTGATTAGCTTAAACCTGCAAGGCAAATACCCAAAACTTCTTATGCTAATATTTCAAATTTTTCTATGTGCTTGCAGAATGGTAACGGTGAAAAATTTATATATGGTGGATGGTGGTCTGTATGGTGGACCGGTACATACAGCATGGTGCTCTCTAAGGCAGCATTCTTCCACAAAAAGTACTTCAGTATATACACAAATGAGATGCCAGCATCGATTAGAGAATATGTATCCAAGAACAGGTTCCCACTCTTGACTTATAGATCACTTTCAATTATCCTATTTTTCAGATTGAATACCCCTATCTATGTAATTAGAATTATTTATTGTTTTGCTTAATAATTTAATGAACTTGCCAGGAATTGTGAAGATATTGCAATGTCTTTCCTAGTTGCAAATGCTACTGGTGCACCCCCAATATGGGTTAAAGGTAATTGTTATATCAGAACCAAATTATGGAATTATGGATTTTTTAATTGCTATAAACGGATGAAGGATCCAAGGAACCTAACACTTTCATTGGAGTTGTAGACATAATTGTTTGGCATATCTTTTCAGTGTTTCTGTTTAATGCATATATTTTTATGTAGGATAGGGATTAATTGACACCTGTGTCAACTAAATTTATACTTTCACCATTGCATAACTTTTAATGGAATAAGTTTCTCACAAAATCCATTGGATTTAAAATACCACTCATGCAAACCATTTTCACAAAATTTCATACCAATATACAATTATTTAATAACCCATCAGTAAGCTTCAAATTTAATGTAAAATATACTTATGAAATATAAGAAAGTTTCAATACTTTGATTATACACATATCGATCTTCAAATTTTCTAAAATTTTACATACAAAATGCATATGATGACTGGTTGTAATTCAACGGTTGGATTAAAAAAAATCATATTATACAAAAAATTATTGATTGGTGTAAGTATCCTAAGTCTTACACTGCTATCAATTGATCCCTTCTCTTTTATATTTACTCATTAATTAATTATGACAACTTATTCTTAAAAGGTTTTTTATCTTTGCCCTTAAAATATGCAACAAATTCCTGGCATCAGTAAGATTGATATTTGTGTTTGGGGAACCTAGAATAGATATATGGAATATTTAATGTGTAAAAATGAATGAAATATAATTTTAATTTGTCCTTTTTAATGATTGATGCTAAAGCTGGTTGTAATTTTTCTGTTGCTCTGGAGGTATTTTCTTTCCGCCTCTCTTTCTTGCATAATCTGGGTTTCAAAATTTCAGTAGCATGAAGACAACTAGGCGAAAGTAGGAAGATCTTATTGAATTTATATCCATGTAGCTGATTATGAATTTCAATGCCCATTCTTCATTTTAAATTGTCCATGTGGTAATACTTGTTGTTCATTCATCTTGTTGCTTCTCTGGCAATCTGAAACATGTATTTGTGTGTGTGTGTGTGTGTGTGTCTCTCTCTCTCTCTCTCTCTTTCTCTCTCTTTCTATCTATCTATCTATCTATACATATGGAAGTGTCAAATTTCTTGATTGCGCATGAGTCAAACAAATTCTTGGTTATCTTACTGTGACAGGCAAAATATTTGAGATTGGATCGACTGGAATCAGTAGCTTAGGCGGTCACAGCTTAAGAAGGACAGAGTGCGTGAACAGATTTGTGGCTGAGTACGGGTTGATGCCATTGGTATCCACTTCAGTGAAGGCCGTTGATAGCCGCAACATCTGGTTTTGGTGATGCTGGATTGCTCTTTAGCAGTTTTAAAAGTTCCACTATCCTGAATTAGCTAGTTGACTTAACTAATTCTTATTGCTTATAGAGCTGTATAATATTACGTTTTTATACGCAGTTCATGCATTTTGACCATGGAAGCTAGTTTAGCAAGTTCCTTAGAATGATTCCTTGTATTCTTGGCATATAAAACATGCTACTGCCGTCGTGGGATGCTTTTTGTCTCAAGACATGGTGGAATTCACACACTCCACTGGTGTCTTTGTGAATCACTTGTGAGTAAACTTGTCGGGAATTTAGATTCTTTCGAAACGGTCCTTGTAACTAAATATAAGATATTTAAGATATAATGTTTCATTTATTGAGTGGAATTTCAAAATTTTATTCTGTTCTCATTATTAGTGGAAACTTCAATTTGTTATATCTCAATAGATGTTTTGAATATTGTAGTTAAGGAAATTTCCTCGAAGACATCATTTTTTGAACATTTTGTTACAAATCTAGCTATCAATCATTATTTGTTTCATGTGTGCCTATGATTTTGAAGACTTTTTCTTATGAATTGCAAGCATTTTGAGTAAGCTTTTTTTCCTCTAATTTATACATGAAAAACTTAGAAAAGTTTAATATATTTTGAGTTACATTACACTTGGATGAGTTGGAGGTGTAACTAAAATAACGTGTAATATCAATCATCAATTTAAAATTGAGGGCATTTTTAAATAATATTTTGTATTCACCTCATGACATTTTATTTCTCGTTATAAGGATGTGGCATTTTGTTTTTTGTCATTCATTGTTACTAGTGATACAACATATTATTCTTTGCTATATGACTCATCATTTTTTTTTCAACGAATACAAAACAAAAAAAAAAAAATTAAGAGTGTGTATATATGCATTTTCCCTTTTTTTTCTTTTTAAAATAATTTTGTAGAAAAAAGTTTAAAAATAGTTTTTAAACAAACAAACAAAATAAAAGATATTTGATAAAACTATTCTTAAAATAATTTAAATTACAATAATATCATTAACAAAAAACAGGTTTTCTTTATTTTTAAGATTGATTTGAAAATAGAAAAATAAAAATATCTCAATTTTTTATTTTTAAGACACATATTTCAAATTATATTATTAAAAAATTAATTAAAAAATAATTATTCAAACAAAGTTTTTAATTTTTTAAAAACATAAAAACAACAACCAAACAGATCCTAAAATTACAGCTTTTAAAAAGCAGATTAAAAATTCAAACAAAGTTTTTATTTTTTAAAAACAATAACCAAATGACCCTAAAATTCAAAGAATACAAAATTCTTGATACATAAATAAAAAAATAAAAACTAAGATTCGAGGAGTAGAAAATTTTTGGCAACTGGTCGTGCTATGTTAGTGTTGATCATGTCAAGCTGCCAAAAAGGATCATATGTCATCTTTGACTATCAGAGTTTCGCTGAACTTACAGGATGGCAGGGATCTTCAACACCAAAGAAGATCCAAAGAAAATTAACATGATGCCAAATGCTAAATTCTTAAATATTTGTTTCCTTTTTGTTGCTTCTAAAATTTAAATTTATTATAGAATTTTTTTAATTTATTAGTAAACTATCCTTCATAATTTAATTTCTTTTTATTTATTATATACTAGATTTTATTTGCAAACTATTAAACCTTAAAGAAGAGGAAAACGCCTATCTGGTGAAGTTGGACCGAGTATAATTGGATGGCCCAATAACTTATCATAAGCCACAGCCCATCTAATTGGGCCTCGGATTAGTTAGAGTCGTGGATTCCCGTGGCTATAAAAGAAACCACATGATGTGAGTAAGAATGAAATTAATGCATTTTCAAAACGTTCAAAACTGAAATTAATTTTTTTGACTTAATTCTAAATTTTATTCCTCTAATATATAAATTAATCATATTTCATCTTGTCTAACTCTTTGTTTTGAATGATTAAAAATAATATTTTATTTCATTTTCAAAATAAATTTTCTTTTTAAATGATGTTTGGATTTAAGTGAAAAAGAATTTTATTTTATTTTATTTATAATTTCTATTTTAATTGCATTTGTAATGTTATAAAATCTATCAAATTTATCAATAATTTCACTATAATTTATTTCATTTTATCTCAAATACATATTATATCATATACTTTACTCTTTATTATAATATTTTGTTTATCATGATACCATCAAAATCTATTTTTTTTATTAAATTTTATATATTTTTCATATATTTTAAATAAAATAATTTATTTACAAATGAATTGAAATAATTATTTTTGACATAATTTTCAAACAATAGAATTCATTTGTAAATGAAATGAAATGAATTTATTAAAATGAGATAAAATCAATTATAAAAAAATTGATTCCAAATAAATCATAAGTATAATATTCTATTTTATTCCCTCGGGTATATAATAAATCAGACAAAATTGGATCTTTATTAATAATTTATGTCATATTAAAAATCTTAAATGATTAGATACATATAGCTTCCATCTAAATTTAAATTGATAGTTATTAAGAAAGAAATTAATTGATCACATAATATTAATAGTTAAATTAATAATATTTTATGTTTTTTATGAAAAAATATTTTTAATTTTACCTCAGTTATTATTATATTTTGATAGATCAAAAAATCACATTTTTAATTTAATTTAGTAATAATTTGTTGCATAATAAGGATATGCTAATGAGTAATCAGGATGGCTCTTGTTATTTTCTGTGTGAAAATTGAAAAACAGGAAATAGGACAAAATATGAGAAATAAGGAAACTAATAAGCTATAAAGAGTTTAATTGACTGTTTATACGAGGAAGCAAATTAAGACTAAAACATTAATTAGATAAGGAAGGAATTTTCGTGGAAAATAATATTTATTAATATTATTGAATTTTATTAATATAAAATTTATCAAACTTATCAAAGATTTCATTAAAATTTATTATGTTTTATCTAAAATATATGTTATATCATACACTTCACTTTTATTATAATATTTTATTTATTATGATACCATTAAAATCTATTTTTTAATTAAATTTTATGTATTTTTTAATATGCTTTAAACAAAAAAATTCATTTGTAAATGAATTGAAATTATTATTTTTGACATATTTTTTAAACAATAAAATTCATTTATAAATAAAATAAAATAAATATTATTAAAATAAGATAAAATCAATTATAGAAAAAATTGATTCTAAACAAAATATATGTATAATATTCTATTTTATTGCCCCTGATATATAAATTAAATGAAATTGAATCTTTATTGATAATTTATGCAAAATTAAAAGTTAAAAATCTTAAATGATACATATAGCTTCAATCGAAATTTAAATTGATAGTTATTAAGAAAAAAATTAATAGATCACATAATGTTAATGATCAAATTAATAATATTTTTATGTTTTTATGAAAAAATATTTCTAATTTTATTTCAATTATTTATTATATTTTATTAAAAAAAAGTATATTTTTAATTTAATTTAGTAATAACTTGTTGCATAATAAGGATATGCCAATGAGTAATCAGGATGGCTCTTGTTATTTTCTGTGTAAAAAATTGAAAAACAGGAAATAGGACAAAATATGAGAAATAAGGAAACTAATAAGCAATAAAGAGTTGAATTGACCTTCTATAGGAGGAAGCAAATTAAGACTAAAACATTGATTAAATAAGGAAGGAATTTTCGTGGAAAATGATATATATTGTTGACTCTTCCCGGACCTTTTCCTTCCTTACGTTCAAACAAGATTTGCTCAACTTTGATTTTCATTGGACCAGATTTTAGATTTCTTTTTATATGAAAAAACTTCTAATGTAGTGTTACTGGATCTCATCGTCATCATGACTGCCGCGTTTTAACAAATTTAATATTTTAATGTCATAGTTAATGAATATTAAAATTAAATAAAATAATATTTTACTGTGAGTCTTTAATTCAAATATATTTTGAAAAATTTTATTTTTTTATATACTAAATTTGACTTCAATTTTTTATATAAAATATTAAAAAATAATATTAAAATTGTCAAAATTACGGATTGCAGATATTGAAAGTTTTTTATTTGATCACATGCTCCAGAGTGACACTTACGACCGATTCTTATTTCTTGGTGTTGATTTCCAACCTTGGCATGCTAAATTTCTGATATTATAATTAATAGGATCCAATTAAAAGCTGAATATACGGTGAAGAAATTGTCAATATTTGAACTGAATATTCTGGATAATTTCATCCAAAATTTGAATTTGAAAAAAAGCTACCATCTAGAATTTCACTGTTCCATGGAAAATGCTTTGAAGCTGTCAAGTCTAAGTAAGATATTTCCCTGCCAAATTTGACTATTATTTCTGCCATGGAAACATATGAAGTTGAATAATCATACAGAAAAACTGATCTCAAGCTTTTAATGTCCGCGTGCACAAATTAATATTTATAGGGTTTTCTTATCCTCGAAGCAAGAAATTTTTTTGAATTCTTATGAAAATTTGGTGTAAAAGTTTTTATAATTTTTTATATTTATACTTATATATAAATTTTATGTGTGTAAAAAAATATAAAAAATTATAATTTTATTATTCAAAATTATAATAACAAATTTTTAATTTTTTTAAAAAATTACAAAATTCTATATAAAAAGCAATTTTTAATGAAAAAATTACAAGAGCACACATGGATACGGTTTCTTTTAGAGTATACCATGGCATAACTCATATTTAAGAGCAAGAGTTTCCTACATTTTTTCTTTAAAATTATAATTTATATTCCTTTTTTTCTTTTAAAAAATTCCAGCAAGTCTCCTCCTCATTGTTCAAATGTTCTACTATTTTCCTTTTCTTTTGCTAAGCAAGTCAAGTGTTCATTTTGCTTTTGGTTAATTTAGCTGGCATGCATGTTTCACCTGCTTTGACTGTTTTTCATTTGACTTTGTTGTAATGTTTGTCTTTAATCAAAGCTTGCTTTATATTCCACAGCATAATATGATAATATTCGATGGCCCAAATAAAAAATCTGAAATATTAATTGCATCAACTAAGACTTAAATGTCATTAAACTTTTTCTATATATGCTTATCTTCCAAAATCCATACCAATTATAATGTTTTTTTTTTTTATGACAGTAAAGACAAATTATTTAACATTACATATCTTATAGATAAGATTGGACTGTAAGATACTTCAAATATAAGATTGGATGCCGTTGTAAGTACTATTTTATTTTGGCTGGTTTCATAGGGCCGATGCATTATAATTATCTCAACAATCTCTAATAATTCCTTCCGAGAGTATAATTAAATTAAAACTTTTCAACTTAGAAGTTTGGGATTGAGTCTGAAATTTTATGATTTATTATTACAAGCATAATGAGGAAACATATGACCCCAAAAAAATTGTTAAATATTTTCTACAAAAAATGAACTTACAAAATCCAACCCACATCAAGAAAGAATAATTTAGTCCTTTTTTTTTTTTCTGTTCAATTTTTGACGTTTTTAATTCGTATTACTCAATCTAAATAAATGGACGCTGTAATTAATTGCAATAATCCCAAAAGCAGTAGATCTTCGTCTACCACCTTACCCTTCTTTCAAAGCCACACCCACCAACATAATCATTATCCCAGAAATACCCCAGAAATGTCTTCGCAGCATCCAAGCTCGGAAAATACGTTGGCTGAAGAAACATCTGACTTAACGGGTCATTCGGCTCCGAATTGAACCCGACCCGGTTCCCATTAGCCTCCAAGCTCCCCATCATCACAACCAGAACCTGTTTATACGCGAAGAAGAATCTCTTCAAGGCCGACTCAATCGCCTGCATAGCCTGAAGCAGATGAATCTTGTCGAACCCGCCGCTCTTCTCCTTGTAGAGCTTCATCGCGGCCGCCTGAATCCTCGGCCCGCCTTTCGGGTCCACCTCTACCTCCAGAATCACCGGCACTTTGTGCTTTAGATCCTTGCAGAGCTTTGTCACCTGCACCAGCTCCGTCGACCGGAAGCAAAACGGGGTCGTTTCGGATTTGATCGCTAGCTGGTTCTTCAGCTTTAAGAAATCATCGGGGTCCATTAGAAGATGGAGATCTTCGATGTCGGCGAGAAGCTTCCAGATCCTTTCCACCGCGTAGCTGTCGTTCGTGGCTTTCTCGAAGCTCTTGTTTTCGATTCTCTGTGTAATTCTATCGAGCAGTTGGTGTGCAACGTGGGTCCATGATTCTATGATCTGGTGCGTCGCGTACAAAGTTTGATTCTCGTAGTTCTCAATGTGATCGTATGGAGTATTCTTCAAGGAATTATGAAGTTCGTCCGGCTTGCAAACGGCATCGTAGCAGAGACTCCGTTTTCCTGCGACATTCGTTTCCCCTAGCCCCAATGTGTACGGACACCTCCTCATCTGGCATTCGACTGTGCAAAGAATCCTCTGCGCGATGTCTTTCGATTTGTACCAAGTGGCCAACCGAGGTAGCAAGCTAGCTTCGCTGTAGCTTCTGCTACTGCCGGCACCGTCACTGAGGTCAGCCGTCGGAGCATTGCCACGTGTCTCAGGGTCTTCGTCCTCGTCCTCACAAAGCATAGCAATGATCTCGATCTGAGCGGCGGCAAGCGATTCAACCCGGCGGCTCCACTCGCGGCGGTTAGAATACGGTCTGGGGTCTAACAAAACCGTCGAGATGAACCGGAATGTAATTTCGAGAGCTTGCAACGCCGGTTTAAGAACGAGTTCGTTGTTCCAGTTGGGGAATTCCTTTGAAGTCCATAGCTTTCTGAGATGAGGAAGACGAAGATACTGATCGTAAGCGGAGCAAAGTGTTGAAGCCGCCGGCGAGAAATTGTTGGGGGGGAAGGGCAAGGGGAGAGGTGGAATGGACACGGAAAGATTGGGTTTGTCGGAGAGAGAGAGTTTTGGGGATTTGTTGTTGGGTAATTCAGAGCTAACCATATCGATATCGATCATTTTTTTTTTTTTCCGAAGGGAAGAAGTGAAGTTTTTGAATGAAGAGGGGAGAAGAGAGAAGGGTATTTATATGAAGGGAAGGGAGAAGGAGGGGGGGGGGGAGGAGTAGTGGATATTCTGGAAGGAGAGACGCGTGGACTTGGGGATGAGATCAAGCAACGAAGGGCATGAAGAACGAGGAATTTGAACGTCGCGACGTGTTGGAAGAATTTGTTTTTTAAATTTTTTTATGGCTAATGGAAGAAATCTTTTAAAAACGCAAAATGGCTAAACTTTTTCTGAATTTAAATTGTTTGATTGCATAATAATTGAAGTACTAAAATATTGATTTATATTTCATGTATCACGGATTTATACTATTGATGTATGAAATATTATTATACATCTTGTGTTTTCTGTAAATATTATAAAATAATATAAATATAAAAATATAAAATATATAATAATATTTTATGTGTCAAATAACTTAAATATTTATTTAATATAATGATTAAATTTTTTAATAATTAATTATAGATAAAAAATGATTATGATAATTTTTGAAAATATTTATTTATATTTTTAAAATCTTTGACTGAAATAATAATCTTGATTAAAATAAAAATTATTTTAATTAAATTATAAAAAAAATTATATTTATATCAACATGATTTTTATTTTCTCTTTTTTTATCATTTTTATCCTAACAATAAAACAAAAAATCTTATTACTCTTAATACATTTTTAATAATTCAATATTAAAAAATAATTTTTATCCATATCAATTAAATAAAAACATATTATATAATTAATTATTAAATAATATTATTAAATATAAAATATATTTTATAATTAATAATTAATTATATTTATAACTAATTATTCTATTATTATATTAAATCAAAGGTGCCTATTTTCATATAAATTTACAAGGAAAACAATTTTATTCTTGGATGATATTAAAGATTTTATTGTTTAAAAGACGTATCACCTACGAGTTATTGAATTGTAATTATAAATAATGGTGAAAATTCATTCAATGAATTGAGATAAAAAAAAGCACTAAAATGTGTCCAAACGTTACACTTATAAAATGATGAAAGAGGAGAAACAGCACATGAAGCTTATCCATAACACCTAACATAGTATGGACGAAGAAAGAAGAGAGCTGCGGGTGTTGTCGGGATCTTGAAGCATCAGAATGCAATTTCTGGTGTGTTCCGAATCTAAACACACTACTGTTGAAGTTGGACCTGTGGTCTGCGTTGGAAGTCACTCTGCTGTTTCTCTTCCTTCCACTTTATGCATGCCAACCAATTAAGGAGCGCCATGTCATACTAAGTTGTTGTCTAGTTCATGATTTTCTGGATCCTTCTCCATCTTTTCACTTCGAATCCAATCCTCCACCCCACTCGTGGATCCCCTTTCCCTTCTACTTTCATTAAACCATAATTATCTTCATTAATTATGATTAATTAATAATTGATTAAATTATTTTTCCCCCTCCTAATTTCTTATAATTTTTTAAAATTAAAACTTTATACTTATTTTGTTAGTTAAATACTTCATTTTATATTTTTTAAATTATGCTAATACCTTGTATATTAAAATAGTATTTTTTTGTTAATGTGATTTTATGGTGATTAATATTAAATTTCTATGTTATTAAAGTTTTTTATTTATATTTAAGTAATAATTAATTTTTAAAAATTAAAATAATATATTAAGTTAATTTACTTTTAGAATAGAAAATGGATGAATTATTTTTCATCTTATAAATTATTATTTATGGAAGTCAATTATTGATAACAAATAGGTGATAATAAGTATTTAATTAGAAAAAAATAAATATAAAAAAACAAATTTAAAAAATTTTAAATTATAATAAATTGATTAAAATTTGAATATAATTATATAAAGTTACAAATAATTTAATCTGAATAATTTTAAATCTTCACTTATGAGTACGTATAAGTATTTCTAGTTGTCTTAACCAAATAGAATATCCCGGGTGAAAATTTATTAGAAACAATTATACTATTCTCATATCATACCTTTCACTTCTATTCTTACACCATTTATGACATAGTCCAATTTATTAGTCTCCACTTGGTCAATTGGCCAAAAATTGATAAAGTTAGTGTGGGATAAACTGTATCGGTTGATTGACTGCTCTTGTAATCGAACAACCTAAAACGTGTTAAGGAAAAACTACATGAACTAACCATCTTAACATACAAATGATAAAAAAATATGATCAGACAAATATAAACAATGTAACAGCACCAACTGCCTAACAAGATTCTCACAAGTATCTCTAATATACTAAAGACATGTGATTATACATCATTCATCCAAAGACATGTCAATTGATGCCCTCAGTGTACACACACACACATATATATATATATATATATATATATCACTCGGTACTTACTCTTTAGATTCATCTTATTTTATATTATTCAAAACTCTTGTTTAGATACTGACTTAGTCATCAAAACATATTCAACAAATTATTTCCATCATGTACGACTCACTTTCTGTACTTGTGAGTCCTCATCCATCCAAACCTTTTCATATTGTTCAATTTCGACATCTCCTAGAGTTTCAATTTACAAATAACCTTATTGTAAACTTTATGTCTTCCTTTAAAAAGTATGAAAAATTCATATCTGCCTATGTAAGTGGATTTCGAGTTAGTATTAAATACTACATTTCAAATTATCTTATCAATCTGGAAGTTAGCATTAATATATTTTATTCAAGTTTCTTGAAAAAGATGGTTAGTAAATTGTCGTGGGTAATTTTGGAATCATATAAACGGATTGATAAAAGCAAAATGAACAAACTCAATTGATAAAGGCACAACTCAACTATGATTGAGGTCGCTAAATCAATACATCAGGTCATCAAACGCGAACTCAGGTCGCTAGTTAATAAGGGTAAAAGCAACAACCTCAGGTTGTTGAGAGCAAGGCCTAGCCCTTAGTTCAAAGCACACTTTCCCAATCATCGATCCAGGAGAGATCTGTTCAATTTTCTAGTTTAATGGAAATCCATTATTATTCATTATGTAATCCTAATCAATTTATGATTCTTATTTGTAATTGACTTACATTCAAATTGTAACATTCCAACCATTATAAAAGGGATGAAATCATTACACAGGGGAGGATTAATCAACAGATACAAATGCTTAACAAAAATACTGAGAAATAAAATAACCGTGTACGTAAAGCATTGCACCCCATCGAATCATGTTAAAAATTCCTGGTGCTCCTTCCCCTTCCTCTCCCTCTCTCTCTTTTTACATTCAATTTGCAGTTTTGGATTTCTAAACTTTTTGATTAACTGAATTCGTACGTCAACATAAATCAATTTGAATTATAAAAAAAATGCCAAAGTTTCAAGTTAAATTCATTCCATTTTTTTGTCAACAAATTTAGGAGTAGAGTATAATATTGTTATGGGTGTTTTTAGAATTATGCAAATGGGTTGGCAAAAGCCCAACGGATGAATTCAACTAGAAAAAGGCTCAACTCAAGGTCGCTGAAAGACATCTGGATACCTAAAAACAAGCTCAAGTCATTGGGCAATAATGCTCATAGTAATCTCAGGTTAATTGACAACAAGCTCCAGTTCGTAAAATGAAACAAGCCACCTTAGCTATTTTCCAGAAAGTTTACTGTAGTTAAACTCAAGAAGGGACTAACTTGCATGGCCAACTTGCAAAAATCAACTTGGAATTAATTTATTATTTTTCCTTTTTTGGAATACATTGAGATTGTATATCCCAACAACTATAAATAGAGATTAAGATTATTGTACTTGGGAGAGGATCGAAGAGAGACTCTCTGTAAAATAGAATGATAGAGCCAACAATGTACTGTTACTCTACTTAATAAAACAGGCTGAGAAATAATAAAAGTACTGTGGACGTAAGGGTCATTAGACTTTAGCTGAATCATATTAAAATACTCTTGGCTTCATCCTATTCTTCCTTTTTCTCTTTCTATTTCTCTTTCTTTTTTACACTATCGATTTGCAATTTAGAGTTTTTGAACTTACTTTTTGATTGATCGAATTTTACCATCATCAGATATCTTGTTCAAAAGTTATGGTATATTACAAATCACCTTGGGACTCATTAACACTGACAATAAAAAAATTTGGATGGAAGTAACTTTTAAATTTATACAAATTGCATGACTCCATCATTATCTTTCTTTCTTTTTTTTTTTCCTTGTAGTAAAAAAATAAATTAATCAATTAAATTTAAATATTAAAAAAATAAATAAATTTATTGATTTAATCAGTAGGGGATACTCAAGGTGACGAATTTTTATATTTGATTAAAAATGAACCAGTAAGATGATATGACTTCCAAGTTTTTTATACTAAAAAAAAAAAAAATTAATGTTAACTTGGAGTGATGCATGTTTAACTTTGTTAATAAGGATAATTTGATGACTCGGCTCTTTTCTGCTTCTAGCATAACAACGAATGACATTATAATGTGTTTGCTTTCTCTTCCTAACTCAGTATATATCTTTTAGGAAATTATATTATTAACAAAAGATAAGCTCTCTAAAATAGCTCATTTGGTTACGAGCTAACTTGCCAAGCTTAAAGTCATCTTGATCTTAATTAATAATTTCTCAATTTCATAAGTGAAATGAATATTTCTCTAGAGCTTAATTAATTGTTTAATACCTTGAGTAAACAAATCATGCAAATACTAAGTACTATATTAATTAGGCATTTGTTAACCCGTGGCATAAGGGCATAGGTAGAAAATCATTTAATTGTGTTTGAAATATAAATTTTTTCAAAATTTATGTATTTTTTTTTTAAAAAAATCAATATACTTTCATTTAATTTATTCTCACAATTTTATACCAATTTCACAATAAATTAAATTAAAGTAGATATTTTTAGAATATTTATATTTTTAACATCAACCAGTGTCTGTGAAACATTGGTTAACAAGACATTTATCATTATATGCAGTCTTTAATTAATGGTACTATTTCAAATTGCCGAGGCACCATAGAATTTTTACTGTGAAATTGAGTAAGAATTTCCAACGGAACTACCCTATGACTTGGAGGCATCGGCCTCTCAAACCATAGGGTTTTTTCACGTACTTATGTTTACGTTGTATAATTAGTATCCTAAATTTTGATATTGGTCCTCCAAATAAAAACTTAATCAAACATTCTCTTTTAAATTGATAGAATGTTGATTAATAATTATTTATATTATGATATATCTTTTGTTATTTATTTCCCCTTTAAAAAATTATTATATTAAATTACAACTAAAATATTTTAACATTTATTACTTGTAAGAATAATTTGAAAATAATGTTTAAAGAGATTATATCAATAACAGTATAAAAATTATAATTGAGAATCTTATTATATATATAAATCTTGAATTAAGTATATATAAAATAGGACCTTCCTCATGGGTTAATTATGTTATATATATATATATATATATATTGAATCAAGTTCGGTCTCATTTTTTTGAATTATATGTAGTTTTATTTGACAATTTTATGTCAATGTACTCCAAGTTTTTATTAAAAAATTCATCATATTTAAATAATTTACCTTTCTTGCATTTTTTTTAGATGATCTTTTAATATGAAATTTTTACAATAGTTATTTTTATGACATAAAAAAAAAGTCATTGATACATTTGAATACATGATATCTATTTTAACTTCTATCAACTCAATCACTTAAATTAATTTGATACAGTAAAATAATAATTATCTAACTAACAAATATTTAATATACTAGTACATGAAATTTTAAAATAGAATTAAAAAATAATAATTTATTTTAATTTATTTAATAATATTTTCAACAACACTTAATGCATGTATGAATTTTGATCCCTAAAGAAAATTTTCTAATTCAATTTTACAAATTTCTTTTCAAATTAAAATTTGATTCATTTTCAGTTTAAATTAGTTTTATATTGGAAACAAGTTGATCAATAATGATTTGTGAAAAACTTCCCAACTAACCTGTCAATGTTGGGTTACATTTTTATACTAGTGGTTTTAAAATATTAATCATATTTAATTGTTCAATTTTAAGTAAATTCAAATGATTTTTACTTTTTTTTACCTTGATAGTAATCCTAAAACGTCTATTCATAATTCTGTTGAGTGTTTGGATTGAAAAAATATGTAAAATAAGGATGTCACTATCTAAATTCATAATCAATTAGCACTATAAGTAAATAGTCTATTAATTTCTTATTAAAAAAAATATAATCTTACATTTTTGCATATTCAAGAAGAATTTAATAATTTCGTCTCTTGTGTGAAATATAACCAAAAGGACGACTTACAATCAATTGCCACATCACTAGACTATAAACAAAAGAAATTACAAAGTTTTTAAAAATGAATAAATTAAAATTACAAGATAATACAACTAATTGCCAGAGTAGGCCTACACTAAAGATTTGGTAGATTCGGGTTGTAGTTCATTGAACAAACTCAACAAACAATTTCGACATGACATGGGGTTTTATTAAATTCTAACCCCACGTGGTTTTAATTTCATGTTTATTCAGCGGCCCACTTTCATAATTTATTTATTTAAAAAATAGATGGGGGTGTAGGGCCGGAGGGGTAAACTGGGATGCAGGTGATCTTGTACTCGCTAAAACACGGAATTTGGATTCCTAGGATGCTTCGTGAAAGCTTCCTTGCCAGGTTGGGTTATTGGCTTATGAATTGACAGTTAAGCACAACGAATAAAGCCATAATGATCAGAAATGCCATTGTATAAGTTGGGCGGAAGTAGGGAATTCGGGAATTTGCTCGCGCTTTTTGGGGAAAACGGCATATCTCTCACAAACGATAAATGGCGTAGAAATGATTTAGTATAGATAACTTTCTAAATATTTTGATTGATATGAAAAATAAATTTTAATAAAAAATTATATTTTTTAGAAAGTATAAATACTAAAAATTATTTGATTGACACTAAGAAAATATAAATTTTCAAAAAATAAGTTTCTATACAATATTTTATTCAATAATAAATTTTTAAAAAATATAATTAAAATGATTAAATTAAGAAGTTATATCCTTTTGTTAATATATTGAATAAGTTTTTAAAATGATGTATTTGTTATTATTTAAATCTTGCAAAAATAATTTTGTAGAATAAACCATTATTTTGGTTCCTTAAAGATAAATGTTATATTAAATTTTCTTCAAAAATATATTTTACACCAAATAGATTTTTTTTTTCTAATTTTTACATCAAACCAATCCTATTATTAGTTTTTTCATTTGAAGTCTAGTGTAATAGTTTAATTTCCTCATGTGTCTTTATTTTAGTTATTGAAAGATAAAAGTTATATTAGATTTTTTCTTAAAATATATTTTACATCAAATAAGTATATTTTTTTATATATAATATGCCTTAAAATAAGTTAATTCTTTAATAAATAAATTTAATTTAACTATATATTTCAATATTTTAAAACTGAAATCAAATTTGTCATGTAAATTTGGCAATATCTTATTAATATCAAAGTTCAAATATTACATTTTAAATTAAAAATTATGTGATTAATTATAATTTTGTGTGAATACTTGTGAACCAACATATCAAATATGACTTTATAAAATATAATTAAGTAATATTTTATATCAACTAAGTATATTTTTGTAAAAACTATACCTTAAAAAATAAGTCGAGTCTTTAATATAGAAATTTGACCTAATTATATATTTTGATATTTTTAATATAAATATTTTAAAACTAAAATTAAATTTGTTATTTAAATTTTGTCTATATCTTCCTAATATCAAAGTTTAAATGTCATATTTTAAACTAAAATTTATGTGATTAATTATAGTTTGTATTAATATTTTTAAACTAATATACTAAATATGAATTTATAAAACATAACTAAGTGATATAGACATAAAGATGATATATTTAATTTTATTAATAAAATTATTCTAAAATAATTTAGTGATTTAACATAGAAATTATTAATTAAAAATGTCAGTTTTGTATAAAAATATTTCAAAATAAAAATTAACATTAATTATATAAGTTTCGTCGATATGTTTCTAATATCAATTTTTAAATGTCATATTTTTAAATTAAAATTATGTCTACAATTTTGTCAATGCTTTGATATAGAAAAATATTTATTATTTTTGGTCAATATATTTTATAATTTTATGTTAATGCTTTTAAAACAACATATTAAACAAGAATTTATGAAATATAACTAAATAATATTGATATAAAATTGCATATTTTATTTTCTAATAAAAATATTTTAAAATAAGATTAGTCTAGAAAGTATTGCTACATTTTTTCTTTATTTAATTTTTAAAATAGTTATTATTAAAATTATAATCTATCTAAGACACATTAAATAATTAATATAATACCGGTGGAGCTTTAATTAGAGAAAATATACTTATTTGATCTCAAATATACTTTAAGAGAAAATCTAATGTAACATTTATCTTTTAAGAATTTAAATGAAGACACATAAGCAAACTGAACCGTCACATCATACTACAAACGAAGAAACTAACGACGTGGTTAATTTGATATAAAAATTAAAGAAAAAGTATTTATTTAATATATAACATATTTTTGAGGGAAGTATGATGTAACATATATTTTTTATGGAGTAAGATAGTATTTACTCAATTTTGTATTTTTGTTTTAAAGCACAAAATGTAGAACTTACTTAAGGATTAGATAAATAACTTCTCATATTTAATAGAAAGTAAAGCTTCATGAGAAATACAACTTCTTTCTTCTTTTTTTTTTTTTAAGTTAATGGCCAACCAATTAACTCAAATATTTTTTACTTTATAAAAAGTTATATTTATGTAAAACTTTTTACAAAACAAACAACTTATTGACATAAGAATTTTTATGTTATAGTAGTACCGTGGAACTTGATATTATCTTATAATTTTTTTTTAATGTCTTGAATTTAAATTCAGAATATTAGATATGTTTTAATAGATTTATCATTTTTATTATTAAATAATTTGTTATTGTATATATAAAATGAGCATGTTTTTTTTTAAGATGTGAGAATTATATTAAGAATTATGTGTAGATATAATATTATCAAGACAACTTTTGCATGGATGGAGCACAACGAGAACAAGGGAAATAAGGCCCCCTATTTGATCCAAAACTATATCAAGTTGACAAGGTTGAAGCATAGGATGCACCAACTTGTGCGTCCATTATCTCCTTCGATTGAATATAATAAGTCAAGTTGAATGGTTTTGGAAAGTTGAAAGTATAGCATCTACTCGTGGGCACCAAGGGCAGAAAATCCACTTGATCCATTTTGGGCATAAGTTAGAGCTATTTGATCATATTTACATGTACGTAGTTTAAAAATGCACAAGGCAATGTATTCCTTGGATTAAAATACATCAAATTGGAAAAAGTCAATTTTTGCAAAACCTTGTAAAAGAAGATGTTTCCATTTGCGGAAAGCACCAAGAATAGTTGAAGTGGTTTTGAACATTGATGAACTTGTTTTTGTAAAAGGTGTTTCTCGTTGAAAGCGATCCGATGATATTCAGAGCCAAGAACTACGCAATCAACGTTTATCTTTACTTTGTGGAGATTCTTTTCCGTCTATTTTGGTTTTTGGTATGCTGCGCCTACACTTTTCTTATTTCTTTCCTTCTTTTCTTCTCTTCTGATAACCTCATCTTTCCCATACATATCATCTACTCATGAACTGATCTTCTAAGTTGTGAAAGTTATCCTATTTGAGTTTAATTTTAAAAAAAAATTCATAAAATTCTAAGACTAAAGATTAACTTTTTTTAATGTTATGTTTGGAAGCAATTTTTTAACAATTTAATTTATTTATAAAAAATTTTAATATTCAAAAATAATATTAAAAATATTAATTTCAAAAAATGAATTTTATCTACCAATTATCTCAGATGAGATGCATGTTACAATCTCTCAATTTCAAATTGATGAGCTCTCAATTTTCAAATTGATGGTTCCGTTGGAATTTGATCCTTCTCCTCCCATATCTTTTATCTTTTTTGGCTTTTAGCTGTTAATTTATGGATTTGTCGTATTCCCATTCATCAATTTCTGTCCGAACGTGACGGACTCCGTCCTAATTTCCAACCACCGTTTCCCATGTACACGTTTCGTCAACCTATTGGAAAAGCGCAGCAGGTGTAGTGCCTTGGAATAGTATTGGCTAACACTTTTTCGCCACCTAATCAGGCAGTGAAGCAAGTGGTGGTGGGCCCAGTTCTGGACACGTTGTGTGAAAGCGTTTACGTTGTATCCACTTCGGTTGTCGGCGAAAGGTCGACAGATCAAGTTGCACTGAAGGTGCGCTATCATGGTATAGAATGAGTCCACGTGGCATGTACAGTTGGATGTAACCGTTATTTGGCGCGCAGACATTCACTCGTTGACGTCGGAATATGAGCCGCCGATTTGTTTCCCGTTGCATGATCTGGTTGGAGGCAGTGCCACCGAATTCATTTCACTCGTAACAGAAAATCTTATTACCCGCGATTTTCAGATTCTCCCCCTTTTTTTTTTATTCTAGAAAAAAAATTATGAAATTACTTTACCTTATATAGATTGAAATTTGAAAACTGAAGAGAAAACTTAAAAAAAAACCCTCAAATGTCATTGTATTACTAATAATAATTATACTCCAATCATTATCATATTATATAATATTTTTGGTGAAATATTGTAATATAATTCATGTCAAATTAATCCTATTAAATTTAAAATAAATAAGAAAAATTAATCTCAATTTTAAGATTAAATTAAAAAAAAGAAAAAATTATTTATTTCGATTTGATGATCAACTTGATTATGAATTATTGTAAAAAGAAAGAAAAGACTAACATTATATATATATGGGATAACATAACTTTTTATAATTATATTATATCTATATTTTATTTTTCATTTTTACTCATAAAAAAATCTATTATAAATCATGTAATTTTGTTAGAGGAAGTGATTTTCTTCCGTAGATTAATCGTGGGGACATATATATATATATATATATATATAATTTAGTGAAAGCGAAATAGAAACGGCCGATGCCCCTTAATTGGGGGAAAGGGGAAGGGGATAAGGAAATGGATAGGATAATGTTTGAGGTGGAAAAGCACACGTCAAATGTCAAATGGTGGGCTGTGTGTGTGCGCGCCGTAGGTTAGGTTTCATCGCAAAGAAGCATGTTTTGTGCCGGATTACAAGCATTGCTGCATTGTAATGAAGAGCGCCTTTGATTCCCACATCGTAAATTAACCTAATTTTTTTTAACTTGGTATAATTATATTTATGTTTTTATTTTAATAAATATATATTTATTTATGTTATTTTTTTTAAGTAAGGGAAATTAGTATATTTTAAAATAAAAAATAGAGGTGAGTGTATATAAAAAAAAGTTAATGTATATTTATAAAAATATAATAAATATGAGTATAATTACACTAAACATTCATAAATATAATTTACTCATTTTTTAATAGAAAAAATCATCTTTTTTAATAATAAAAACTAAATTTACATGTTGGAAAAATAGATGATGTTGAAATGTGTGTATTGACATAATTTAATATTAAAATTGTACAGTATATATGTTATTCATTTTTTATAATCATCACAAAAAAATAAAAGTTGATTATATAATATCAAATAATCCATATTAGATTTATAAAAACTAACTCTCTCGTGTCCTAAACAAATTTTGTATAATCCAAATATTTGCAAATCAAAATATGTATATCCAAGGATAAGTATATTTTTAATATTAAATAATATGATATTTTATTTTAATTACAATTTTATCTTATTAAAATTGAAATTTAAATAAAATAAAGACATTAATAGAAAATTATCATATTTGAAAAAAAAAATTGAGTAAAAAATTCTACGATATAAAAGGAGAAATTAAAGGAAAAAGGGAAAATAATAATGCCACTATGTGACATTAGGCTCATAAATGTGGGAGGATATATCTTAATCTCATTCATTCTATGGATAAGGAAAGAAGGTATTTGGGTTTTAAAAGAATACAAAAAGGAAGATGAGAAAATATTGAGATTGAGGCGCTTGTGTTTTGGGTTTTAGAATTTTAAAATGAGTTATTTCTATTTTCTCCTTTACAATTTGAAATATTATCATTTTCTCTCATTGATGTTTGAGGAAATATCAAAATATCCTTTACTTTTTAAATTATTATCATTTTCCTTTGATATTTGAGGGAACATCAAAATACCTCCGTTGCTAAATTTTTTTTATTTAAAAAATAAGAAAAAGAGAAAATAAAATAAAAAATAAAATAAATTTCAAAAAATTTAAAAAATAAAAAAAATAAAATTTATGTAAAATAATTAGATAATATGTGACAATTAATTATATTATATATTAACTATAATTTCAATAAAAATAACAAAAAAATTCTTAACTTTTTTATTTTTTCAACTTTTTAATTTTTTTTTTAAATTTTTTGTTAACTTTTTTAAATTTTTTTCTTTTTTATTTTATTTTTTTAATAGGGTTGTGGCTGCTGCTGGAAGCAGCGAGCTGAAGGAGAAAGTAGCAAGTAGGACGCAGAGGAATAATCTAACCCATATATTAAAGAAAAAACTAATCTTATCTTGTACTCTTTGTCAGAGTGAAATGGCCTTTGAACCTATCTCGTAAACGAAAACTAAAACTCGTCCAAGGGTGAGACGACCATAGAGCCTACCTCGTGACAACAAGAAACAAAAACGAAATCGAGGTGAGATGGCCTTTAAGTTTACCTCGTAACGAAAAACTAAAATTTGTCCTAGGGTAAGACAGTTTTTTCTTTGATATATGAGTTAGATTATTCCTCTGTGTCCTGCTCGCTACTTCCTCCTTCAGCTCGCCGTTTCCTCTACTCGCTACTTCCAGCAACAACCACAATCCTATTAAAAAAATGAAATAAAAAAAAACATAAAAAAAAAATTAGCAAAAAAATTATAAAAAATAAAAAAGTTGAGAAATTTTTTGTTATTTTCTATTAAAATTATAGTTCTTATATAATATAATTAATTACGACATATTATCTAATTATTTTACACAAATTTTATTTATTTTATTTATTTTTTTATTTTCTTAATTTTTTTTTTAAAAAAAAAAATTTAACAATAGGAGTTATTTTGATATTTTCTCAAACATCAAGGAGGAAAATGATAAATTTTTAAAGGTTAAGGGGAAAAATGATAATAGCTTAAAAAGTAAGGGATATTTTAATATTTTTTTAAACATTATGAGTAAAAATGATAATATTTCAAATTTCAACAGAAAAAATAGAAATAACTCTTTTAAAATTAAAGCTGTTTCTGCCGTTTGGATAATCCGTCATCTAAAACACAAGTCATCTATAATTTGTCCATAAAACATTTGAGTACCATCCTTCCAATCTTAATAACTACAATTTCAATTTAGTAGTTAACATATTAATTGAAATTTCGGTGACTTGAAATCAGTTATAACTTAATATATCAATTATAATTTTTAATCTTTTAATATTACAAAAGTTAATAATATCAACTTCATTGCGTTCAATTTTATACGCTACATCAACAAATGGAATATTATATTATTTACCAGTAGGATTGGGAATATAAGCCTTATTTCGTGGATTGGCCCATATCTATATTATTTTTATTAGATGAACTTAAAAGAAATTTATTTAAACACGGATCTAAATAATTAATTTGTTTTAGTTCATAATTGATTAATTTGTTTATCCTTTTATTTTTTTAAATATAAATAAATAAATTTATTTTAATATAAATTAAATTAATTAAAACAAGATTTTAATATGATTTTATAAAAATATGATTTTATACATGATATATTTCTTAAAGATAAAATAGATTTTAATATTTTTATCACAATATTTTCTATTTCTATTTTTTAAATAATATTATTTTTAATTTTATATTTTTACATATAAATGAATTGACTCATAGATTAACTTAATTCGTCTTAAGATTAAAATGTTCGTCATAAGAATAAATTCGTTTAAATAGGGATTTAAATAGACCAATAACCCAATAGGGTCAATGCGAGTTAAGCCGAACTAACTTATTTTTCCAATACTATTTAGGAGTGTTTCATGGTAGAAATCTACTTTTTGTTATGTCATATAACACAAACCTAGGTTATTATTAATTTTACTTTTTATTTGATGACAAGATTTTTTTCCCATTATATTTTTTGAATTTTTTTATTAATAATTGTAACTTTTATATAAAAGTTAATTTTTTTTAATTTATATAATTTTAAATGATGAAATTATATTTTTTATATCTGTTACACATAAAGTTATCTACAAACTTTTAATGTTTTGTTAAAGAAAGCAGACTTTTATATAAAAATTATAATTTTCATAAAAACCCGTAAAATTCTTAAATATATTTATGAGTTTTTATGAAAGTATAACATAAAACTTATAAAAGCTATAATTTTTTATATATAAAATTGTGTAATTTTTTCACAAAATATTATAAGTATATATACATTTTCCATGTAAAAAATATGCACAAAAACACAATTTTATCATTCAAACTCACAGAGAAAAATTCTTAAGAACTCTTTTGAAAATTTTTTATATTTTATTTTTCGTTGAAAGTAGTAATTTCCATATAAAATCAAACCAATTACACCTAGTTGCCTTTCACAAGGCAAGAAACCAATAATAATACATTATTTTTTTTTTATAATCACTTTGTTGATTATAATTATTGCATCTGAAAATTTTGAGAATATTTGAAATCAATAAGATTGTAGCCTGCAATTAAGTTTTTCTCCTTGAAAATCATGATACATATGTCTAAAATCAAGTGTGACAAATTGTGCTATGTGATAAAAAAAAAAAAAAAAGAGAGAGAAAGAAGAGAGATTTGTGCCTAGAAACTTCCTTGTATTTAAGGAGAAAATATTTATTTATTGGAGTACCAGAAAGTCACATGGAATTTAGCCAGTTTCAATGGATAATTCCGGAAATGTGGACTGACATTGGACATTGACACTGCCGTATATGTTCGGTGGTCCACGTTCATAGGCTCCAACAGCTCAGAGTCACCTTCCCTGGATGGATGGGGATTGCGCTGTCATGGCGGCTCTCATTCTCAACCATGAATCAAAAGCGGATATTTGCTGCGATTTGAGTTGCGGGATTTTTTGGACTTTAGCTGACAATCAAATTGCAAGATATCAAATTCTTACAAGATAAATATTAAGAAATGAAAAATCGTCTTCCTGATTTTTGTTTAACCCTCTATATTAATTTTTTATTGATTAAACTTAATAAAATATTCTACGCACTTATTATATAACTAGGTAACACCAAAAATAAATAGTTATTCTTTAAGAAGTTGATTAAAATGAAGAAGTTGGTGTTGATAAATATTTTTTACTTTATGGTTAAAATTCCAATGTCTACGGATGATGAATTCCTTTGGGATGGACTCAAATTTCAAAGTTAACTAATGATAGATCTTAAGGACAAAGATACATTTAATAGTGTTAATTAGTCACACAATAAAAAAGTAACTTCTTTTATCAAATTTAGTAAACATAACTAAATAAATAAAATGCGTAATTTACAAAACATAAGGCGGCTGTCCATATATTTTCATGGTTTAAAGAATTATGTACACCTTGTAAACAATTATAGTAAATTTTATATAATATACTCTTATATTTACTTATCAATACATTAAATAAGATTTTATGTTCTTTTATGTCCATGCTATCCCTTTAAGCTTGTAATAGTACATATAATAATATTTCATTTACTATTTGTGTAAATATAACTATATTAATAAAAAATACATTATATACACTAAAATAAATTCATCTAAGATAAAGTGATCTTAGACATCAAAGTAAAATTTAAATAGAATTTAAATTTGATTAGTTGTCAATGTTCAACATTTTATATTATTAGTGAATAGAAAGATGCTACATTGTTAAAAATAATTAAGAGTAATTTAGAATTTTTATTAATAATAAAATATTTTTAACAAATTTTAATAATACACTAACTATTAGCCCTCAAATGGCTCCTCAATGTTTCTTAAGGACACAAATCAATATTAAACCTAGGGAAAGTCATCCTTGCTCACGATCTCTCAATCGAACCATCTATTGTTGTTAGTGAAAGAGTGCCTAAGAGAACCAAGGAAAAGAGCATAATAAGGAAAGAATTCGACAAGGCACCACCTTCATTGATTATAGTAAATCAAATTTAAATCCTTTTACATATGCTTAATATTTTAATTGAATTTGCTTCAATTTATACACATAAAAGTTAAGTTAACCATTTTATTTCACACTTAGTTTCATTTAGAAAATTTTTTTGATTAAAAATATATATTTTGTTCAGTCACAGTAATTAATATATCAATAATTTTTGTTGGTTGATACTTTATACATGAATTAATTGATTTAATTTGATAAACATAAAAATAAAATTATAAATTCATTTCATAATTACATTTAAAGTTAATATAATATCACAAGATACACAAAATAAATTAAACATGTTAAAACGGATCTTAGCGCACGGGCTTTACAGGCTAGCCACCATTTTTATACGGACCAGGCTCTAAATTTGAGGCTATTTTGAAAACACATTTAAACGGGCCAATTTGTACGGATTGGATCTATGCAGTCCTGTCTAGACAATCTCAACCCAATCCATGGGCTAACCCTATTTTTTCCCCCTCGGCCTTTTCCTCAGCCCAATCTAACGTAGCCCAACCCAAAATTACCCAAATATCCAATGCAAGACGTTAAGTTGAAAAAATAATAATAATAGAACATCAAGTTTAACCTTCTTACAGAAGGCCCAGAGTCGTTGTCTTCACTCTACGACAATCACAGTCTTCACGACGGGACGCTGCAGAAGAACGAGACGGCAGCAGGTCGGCCACCGCACCCACGCCTCCGCCACACGCCGTCAGCCCCAGCTTCGACTTCGAGTCTTGGACGGATTCTCTGGTATGTTGTATTTTAGAGACCTCAACGGCTTCAACTTTATTCTAGCTTTGATTTGATTTTTTTTTTTTTGGTGCTTGGTTGATTATGCATTTTGTTTGTCCTTTATTATCTGTATTGTGCAGTTTGGGCATTCATTTTGTTTTGAGTTCTGTTCTAAGAATGAAAATCTGGAAATTGATTATTGCATCTATTGATTTGTTCATGGTAATTTGATTTCTACATCTAATTTTTCTGTTTTAATTTTGTAGATGATAATTATTGCAAAATACATTTCAAAAAAAAGAAAAAAAGAAGAAGAACAAGAAGAAAGAGTGAAAATTTATGAGTAAGATTAAAGGAAAGAATGTTTAATGAGAAATATATATATATATATATATATAATGAATGTGCTGTTAGTTTTTTTTTTTTTGTTTAATTCCATTCCTCATATAATATAATTTGTATATTATGTTTTAATCTTTTCAGGTTGGATGTAGTCGGACTTGGGTCGACAGAACAGTACCCGAATTTCATGTTTTTGTAAGTGGCAGAAGAAAACACGCTACCAAGGAAAGGAAACAATGATGAAGCAGATGGGCCTTCGAGTTTATGCTGCCACTGTCGCCGCTGCATGTGGAGTGGGGTGGAGGACTGTGACGACGGCGTCGAAGGCTTTAGGTGGTATTGACAGACTCAAAGGTGGCAAGACCCGGACATCTTCTAGTGAGCTGTGCAAGTACTTGGGGATCCCAGATCAGACTCGCTCCGACAAAGCCTTGATCATTTCCAAGTTTATCAAACTCTACAACTTCCGGGTTCGTTTACAATTTTTGTATCTCTGCGACATTTATTTTTCTGAGTGGAAAAATTGGTTTACCTGTTTCTGGGTTATTTTGTTTGCAACGTACCAATGGTTTGATAAATGCTCTGACTCAGAAAACGCTATTTGTTGTATCTGCATTGGTTACAAAGTCTCTGCTTTGATCAAAGGGTAAAATACCATGAAATGTCTTAGTGACCTTTGCTTGTCGAACGTGGCTAATTCTATTCATTTATGCATGCCATTTCCTGCTAGGGAAGGCAAGGCACCTGACTGGTCTATTTTTAGCTAATAGAGGTGGTTTTTTTTTTTTTTAAATAATTATTTCATCAATGGATGTAATGACAAGTAATGCTGATTTTTATGGTACTTGGTGGTGTTCTAGTTTTTCCCTTTGATTGGTGGTGGCTTTTGAAATATTGATACAACTCCTACCTTGCTCTTAAAGGGTGTGAAGTTATCATTGGGCTGAAGGATTCATTTGTTGTAGGCAAGTTATTGGATTCACGTATTCTCATAACCACACTGGGCACTTAGAAATGAAGCAGATATCCTATCCCGATTGTAAAGAGTTGTCTGTTTGAGAATATGAAACAATTAAAATTTCATATTCTGTTTAAACTTATGATTTTTGAAAGGAACGAAAAAGGGAAAACATATGACCAAATTCTGTCAAGCATATGTTAGTTTTTGGCTTGTTCAGAAATCTAGTAAAGAATTGAGGTCTCTTCAATCAAACCCATGATAATATGATTATGGTTTGTTTGCATGGGGTAAACTAGAGGGAGAGGGAAGAGAAGGAAGGTTGTCCTCCTAAAAAATACTAAAACAGAAAGATAGTCCTTCAATTCTTTCCTTCCCCTTGATTTCCTTTACTCCCAAACAAACTATTCAACTTTGTTATGACTTATGATCATGGGAATGTTGGAATGTCTTGCCTTTCCTTTACTCTATATACTTATATCATTATTGTCAATGGCATAACTATTATACTCTGCAGAGTCCTGGTATCAAGAAGGACAAGATTTGGGAGCAGAATTTGCAGACGTTATTGCGTGGCAAAAACAGTGTTGGTTTTCCTGAGATTGCCAAAATCCTGTCCCCAGAATTCAGTTCGGGTATCATGCATATCAAGGATAATAATATGGACTCTTTTCAGTACAGTGGTGGGGACAATACGAAGGGGAAAACCCCACAGAAGAAACTGAAATCAAAGAAGTAGGACTTTCTTGTTATGTTTTTCACTTTTATGGCCAAGGTTAGATATTTGAATTTGATGCTTCTGTCTATGCTTAATCTGCATGGCAATGTTATATTATTATTCCTCCTTACCCCAAATCTTTTGGTACACTTACAGAGACCTGGTTTATTGCTCCAAGATGTGTTTAAGCTATTGTTTGGAAGATTGTAGTACAATGCATCTTGAATAATCAATTTTGTTGTTATAATTGTTGCTGCTGAAACTGCAAACTATCACTATGCGAGCTTATGCATCTCAGTTTTGTGCATTTGTTTTTGTTGTTGCCATGGCCAAGCTTGGATTGATGAGCATTTCTTGACCTATGTTCAACCTTTTCTTCTTTCCTCCTAGTATGCCTCTACAAAGCGGCCCGCCTACCATGTCATTCCTGCATTGAGTCAGTCCTAATTCTGCAATAACTCTCTAGATGCTGAACTTTCTCCTCTCGTCAATTTATTGGGCAGCCTCAGAAGTGCAGTTAATACTAGGTTTCTGATACAGTCTGATGAGGGTAAAGAACATCATCTGAGCAACAAAACCACTTCTCTTTATGGCACCTGAGAAAGGCTGATTGTTGTATGTGATCTTCAAGAGCTGTAAGTGGTGTGGTTTTGCTACTGCCAGATAGGCCCAGCATGGCCACTATCTCTTCGGGCCAAACCTTCCCTGTAATTCCATTCAGTATAGTCTTCTCTTTGGCTATCCATGTACTTCTCTCTCCTCTCCCCCCCCCCCCCCCCCCGTAATTAAAGCTTCCTTCTCTGATGCTAATATTTTTTTTTTTTTTCTTTGATTTTTTGTGGAGACTCTAG
>JANHAO010001110.1:0-34947 GCA_026873985.1 Saraca asoca
TGCTTTAAGGCAGTTCTTGATGTCTTATTCACCTCCATCATTTCCCACCTTCATTTTGATTGCATCCAAGGATACATCAATTAAAAAATGCATCAATAACAGGACAGGTCACATGCATATTCAAGTGATTTGGCATGATATCAAGTATCTTTTGCAGGACTATGCTAGCATTTGTTTAATCAGTGCTAATAGTTGTCCTTTTGCAGGTTTAGATATTTTTCAAGTTCACCAAAGGTAGTAATTGTTTAGCTTTAGATAGGTGGTATCTCTTACCTCGTAATACTTTCTGTTTTCTGTGTACTATGAAAAAAACACATACTATGTTATGAATGATCTCGTAGTGTGTACACTATTAAATGATGATCCGATAAGAAATTTTCAACCCGTGAACCTTCACCGGTTGCCACCAAATCTTCTAACTGGTCAACGGAAACCCCCCCCCCCCCAAAAAAAAAAAAAAACTGGGTGAACCTTTTAATCATGTTAATTAATTAATCGGGTAAACTAATGCTTCCATCTGATTGGTGTTGCAATGATTGAATTTAAAAATAAATCATTTCAATTATTGGCTGACTTTGATTTTGACACGGAACAAAAGCGGTATTAGTTTGATAATATTTTAGTTGATAACTTAGAATCTATTAAGAAAATAATTTTGGAATCCATGAGAAGAGAAAAACTCATTAAATATCATTAAAATAAAAGATATATGATGTATTTCATTTTACACGATGCTTTATTTATAAATATGATAAGACTTTTTTCACAAAATAAATGTCATTTTAAAACACTTAAAATTCACATGGTATCATACACTCTAATTTTATATTATTTATCTTAAAATTATTTTAAATAATTATATAAAATTCTTAAAAATAATAATTATAAAAATTACATAATAATAATAAAAATTTGCAGATAATTATATTTGATCTATCTTTGTTACCCTAGGTTAAATTTAGTAAGTAAGAATATCTCTGAGATTAATGATATGTTGGATTAATGATAAAAATTTATTATGTATTTGATTATATATTGGCGTGTGATCAATGAAAACATGAATAATAACAGCCCCAAGTGATAAGCTCACCGGCGATATAGGCAAGTCATGCTATGCTTAACAAAGGAATCCACATCATCAAAGAGATAATTTAAGAGATATCGGTTTTGATCTTAAAATCAAGAATATGATATAGCGTTGGGAGTTGGATTCTTGTAAATTTTATTTCTTCATTTTCTATATTCTAAAAGGATTTGGCCTCTTGGATTATTAATAATAATGATAATAATAATAAAAAATCAATAGGTCTACCAATTCAGGAAAAAATAGATCAATCATCTAACAAACGGCAAATCCTGACGTGGAAACACCATATCAAGGAGTCGGTTTTGGATAGAACTTAAATGGCAGTGGCTAACCAAATGAGTATGAGTTAGTACGTTTTGTCTTTTCCATGGGCCCCAAAAGACATTGCGATTATCAAGCGTCTTATCAATTATTTCTGCTAAGAGAACCTTTTATTATTAATCTTTTGTTAAGTGATGTTTAATCTAAAAAAGTTAAATTGTTAGGAGGATATTCAAGAATTATTCTACATTAATTTATCATTTCTAATATGTCTATTTATGCAAAGGCACCCTGAACTGAAATTCACATTATTTTATGTTGGAATTTAATTATAACCAAGCAGTGAGTTTGATCTTTTAATCTTTTGATTTAAAAAAGTTCTGATATCTTGTTAAACTTTGTTGATTTGAAAAACTTAAAAGGGATAAGAAGAGATGCATAACATTTGTTCATTGATTCATTGCAAAGTATTTGTCATAATTATTTTTTAAACGAAATGTCGGATTCTACAGTCTAACTAAAGTTATGTAATCACAATAATTCTTTATTTAGCCATATTCTAATTCTCTTGCTAGAACGAGTGACTAACTTATTATGTCTGTATATATCTTTCAATCTAATTAAGAGAATCCAATTCATGAAAGAGTTTTGTATAGATGAGGTTCTCCACATGACATTATATAGTCTAAAAGAAGAAATAGTATTGGTATTCTTCTTCAGTTGCTTTTAGACATTGGGGAATTGGATTCAATCAATTAGAAGAAATATTTGGTGAAGGTGAATGCATCTTTGGTTGAAATTAATAAAAAGAATAGATTCCCTCAATTACTTTTCCCTTTTTTGAGCTCATTGCTCAATGAATGATTTCAGAAAATGACATTATAACAGTACAAGCAATATATGACAGAGATAGGAGACATACTTTTTTTTTTCCCTATCTATTCGTATTATCCATTAATTTTTGTCAATTCGCTGCAAAATTGGTATGTTGAGTACTAAATATTTCCCATTGCAACCACTTTTTAAAACCCTTGCGTTTGAATTTTTGTTTGGAACGAGTAAAAATTTGAAATATATATATATATATATATATAGTGTGTGTGTGTGTGTGTGGTATGTATACATTATAAGAGTTCATCTGAAGAAAAGGAAATGCATTGGTTGTTTCTGGCTAGTATCCACATGACAAAAACAACAGCTGTTAAGGAGTAACATTGTCAATTATGCACCATCTTTTAACCATACGGGTGGAAGTAGGTGACTCTGCCAGTCCCTAACCAATTTAAAAAATAGAATAAGTTTTGAGTTTAAATTTTGTCTCATTTTATAAAATAAACAAAGTCATAGTTTTTAAAACCTACTTCATTGGTCTACTAGATTGGCCAGTATCCTAATATATATAAAATTTAAGAAAAATATAAATTATTCTTAAATTTTAGAATAATCATATTTAATACTCACAACCATTAGTTTTTACAATCACTTTCCTTAATTTTGAATGAGTGATAAATTGCACTTATATAAGCCTTTTTTTCATAGCTCCATGAAGAATTTAAATGTTATATTATATCAAGGTGAAGTTAAAAATATAAGGGTCGCTATCATGAGCTTTCTTACTTGCATTAGATAAGCAAATTATATCAAAATGATTAAAATATCCCTAAAATGAGAAAATATTGAAAAAATAGTATACAAATCAAATTGCTTCCTGATTTGAGTCTCAAGCTCTTCACATATACTTGATTTTTTATAAAATTTCGGATTAAATTGAGCATGTTTGCTCCCTCAAAATTGAAGGGGATAATTTAAAAATAAATAATGGTGGATATTAAATGTATTTACTCAAAATTGAATGAGAAAATTTATATTTTCCTTCAAATTTATATATATATATATATTCAAATGCAAAAATAACACAATTTTAAAGAAGTGTGTGAAAAAACCTAAACCCTTTCTCCATTTCTTTGTTTAAGGTTGATGTAGCCATTTAAAATTTGTGACTTTTATATTCTAAATTATGTTCTAACATTGTATAAGATTTGATTTTGATTTATGTTATGATTTTGAACTATTATGTGATTTTAATTTTAGACTATATTATTATAATATTATATGTCGTAATTATTTATTGAATAACTTATAATTGTTAATGAGACATTTATCTTTATTTTATATTACTTTAGTGGTTAATAATACTTCTAGAAAATAACTTCTAATAGTTGAATAGTTTAAAAAGGCTAAGGCATTAGGTCAAGCTTTGAAAATTTTATGTATGAACAAGGCCAAGGCAAATTTTATGTTGGCAAAAATAGATCAAAAGCATCAAATATGCATAGCTAAATTTTAAAATTTTCTCTAAACCCAGATCATGTTATTTGCAAATTAATTCATAAAGTTTTGTATAATTCAAATAAGCTTAAAAGTGATGATTTGAATTATACTTTCATGAGAGTTGTTCTTAGAATCTCTGGTCTTCAAATTTGAATTTAATCTCCAAGCAATTCCACAAACTCTCTAACAAGCCTTGTGATAAAATTTTTTAAATTGTCTTCAAGTGACTCTTTCATATTTGATTTCCAATATCAACAGTGATCTACATGAATCAATTTAATTCAAAGCCTCCACCAATATTTACACAATAGGTAGAGTAGGAAAAATCAACTTGTTAGCTTAAGAGATACTAGCTTTCCAAGAAATTGCAAATTTACTCGGATAGGGTTAGTGTTTTAATGCAAAGAGAAGAAGAAAAGAGACATCACACTGGAAGAGGTTTAGTGCACAACACATGTGCTAGGGTTTCATACTTGTGTGTGTTGTAAGGTTGGCATCTCTCATCTTTAAATAAAAGAGATTGGAGCATAAGCAAGAGTGAGGAGCAAGCATGAGTGGGGCATAAGCTAGGTTTCACCTTGCTTGTGCTGTCCACTTCTCCAAATGGTTGGGCCGTAAAGCTAGGGTTAATACCCTAGGCTTGTGTGCTACCATTTTGTCCCAAAGAGTCCATACTCCTTGCTTTTCAGTTCAAATTCATTAACCTTTATATACCCTTTTTTGTGTCCAATAAGCCCAAATTCACTACTTTCTAAGTGAGGAACTATTCCTCTACTTATGATAGAGTTAATATAAATGTTCCTACAACATTAAAATATCAATATTGAAAATTTGCTACTATTTAATAACTATAATTTTTATTAGAATTATTAACTCATTGATTACTTAACAAATCTAATCATATTAGGCACAATTGGGGTTAATACTCTAGGTTTGTGCGTTGCTTTCTTAGCCCAAGGAGTTCATACTTGCTTGGGTCATGATGAGTCCATACTCATTAACTTTTATACATGCTCTTTTGTGTCCAATAAGCTCAAACTCACAATTTTCTAAGTGAAGAGCCATTCCTCTACTTCTAATCTCCTTTAGAGTAATATAAATGTTCTTACAACATTTAAATATCAACATTAGAAATTTGCTATTATTTAATAATTTTAATCTCTATTAGAATTATTAAATTATTAATTACTCAACAAATCTAATCATATTAGAATACATAATTAATCATTTCAAATTTTCAAGATGTTCACTAATTTAAAACTTGAATTCAAAATATTTTGCATTCTAACTTTTCCTATGACTTTGGATTAAAAAGATTCTATTGTGTGTGACCCATTAGGTTTCCATGTATGTTGACAATGAATTTATGTACAAGCTTCTACAACCTTAATTGAATTGAAACTCTTTTTAATTTAAACACAATTTTCCTAAATTTTTCATTAAAATTTATAGATCGTGATTGACTTCTAACAAAGTATTATAATTATCCAAATGTTAGGAATAGATTTTTGGAAATCAAAACCTTTTGTGACAAGGTGTTAATGTGTAATTCAATCCCTTTATCTCTTAATATTCAAATTGGACTTCGGGTATGATTCAAGTGTCAACCCTAATTTGAATAGGTGCATGTCTAACTATGTACTATCTTTTAATTGGTTATACATAAAACTCCTTTTATGTATGATCAATACATAAGCCTATGATCTTGATCATAACACAAGTATCAAAACATCTTTTGAATATATTTCCTTGCTACTATAAGGAGGATGAATTCTTTCTTGATAAATCATTACTTTCATGTATTTCATAGTGCACGTAACTATTATTTGTACCTACTGTTTCAAAGTGCAAGTCTAGAATAATATCAAAGTACATAACTCCATACATAAGGTATTGTGCTGATCTCAAGTCTAAGGATCACTTACATAATCTTTTACATGAGAAGTCCACTCGCACATGCTAATATTTCATATGGTTTCTTATGATGGGTCAATCTAGTCATATATTCCATAAAATATACCCATATATCTTATCTAGATATTAGCATATCTACAGTATATGAGATCATTGTATTCTTCTAGAAAAATATGACATGACATATATTGGTTTACTAATGAATAATTGATATCTTGTTTTCTCAATAATTCAACAACTTGGAATGTTTAGAAATATAATTATATATATAAATTATCTCAATTGCAATCCTAATTATTATTAATTTAAACACAATTATATTTCAAGGACTTTATCTAATATAGTATACATATATCAAAACAAATATATATTAAAACTAAATTAATAAAGATGCCAAAATATCATGTTTATCAAACATGCTAAGCTATATAGTTTCTATGTCATTACAACTAATTGTCTATAGGGCATTTATACTAATAATCTCCCACTTGACCTAGAGCTAATCACCCTTTTATCTTATCTTGATTCTTTCTAAATGACATTTAAACTTTTGTTGGGATAGAGGCTTAGTAAGGGGATTAACTACATTATCTTCTATCGAAATCACTTTTTTCTTTTTTCAATACATTCTATGATTTCTTTGATCAAATGGTAACACTTTATGACATGCTTGGATCTTTGATGGGACCTTGGTTCCTTAGCTTATGCTATGGCTCCATTGTTATCACAATAGGTCTATATTGGATTAACAATGTCAGAAACTACTCTTAGTTG
Source organism: Saraca asoca (assembly GCA_026873985.1). Classification (NCBI taxonomy): domain Eukaryota; kingdom Viridiplantae; phylum Streptophyta; class Magnoliopsida; order Fabales; family Fabaceae; genus Saraca; species Saraca asoca. The sequence continues at coordinate 6,368 of JANHAO010001110.1, forward strand.
AATAATAAACTTTTTTATCCAAACAGCTTCCTTTGTTACTTTTGAAGCAACAATGTATTCAGCTTTGATTGTAAAATCTATTATGGTATCTTGCTCGAAACTTTTCCAACATACCATGCCTCCATTAGGAGTGATGACTATGATTGTAATTGTCCTGATCTGACTGAAAGCTTGCATTTATGAAACCTTTGATTTTCTAAATGAGGGTCTCATCCATATATCAAGAACATATCCTTGGTTCTTCTTAAGTACTTAAGGATGGTTTTGACTGCACTCCAATGTTTTTCACCTAGATTGACCTCATACCTACTAGTCATACATAATGCATAGGAGACATCAGGCTATGTAAATAGCATGCATACATGACTAATCCTATTGCAGATGCATATGGAATCTCATTTATGTGTTTTTGTTCCTCTTCTATCTTAGGACATTGTTTCCTAGACAAGTGAACACCATGAAACATAGGTCAGAATCCTTTTTTAGACCCATCAATGATAAACCTTTTTCGTACTTTGTTTATATATGTGGATTGAGAAAGGCCAACTAACCTTTTAGTACTATCCTTATATATTTTTATGCTTAGAATGTAGCTTGCTTCTCCCAAATCTTTCATGGAGAATGTTTTGGACTTCCATAACTTGATAGATTGTAACAAGGGAATGTCATTTCCTATATGTAATATGTCATCTTCATACAGTAATAGGAAGACAAATGCACTCTTTTGGACTTTCTTGTACACATATGGTTCATCAACTTTCTTGATAAAGCCATACAATTTGATTGTTTCATCAAAATAGATGTTCCGACTCTGTGAAGTTTTCTTTAGTCCATATATAGACCTCTATTGCTTGCATACCTTGTGGGGTTTAGTCTTAGAGATAAAATCTTCAAGTTGTATCATAGATATATCCTCTTTCAGGTTTCCATTAAAGAAGGTTATTTTGACATCCATTTGCCAAATCTCATAGTCATAGTATGTAGCTATTGCAAGTAAAATCCCAATGAACTTTAGTATGGCAACTAGCAATTTCCTTATAATCAATCCCTTACACTTGCTTATAACTTTTCACCACTAACCTAGCTTATAGTCATGGTATGTAGCTATTGCAAGTTAATTCCAATGAACTTCAATATGGCAACTATTGAAAATGTTTCCTTGTAGTCAATACCTTTTACTTGCCTATAACCTTTTGCCACCAACCTAACTTTGTAGATTTGTACTTTGTGATCTGTATCTATCTTTTTTTTAAAGACACACTTGTGCTCAATGGGTTTTATTCCTAAGGGTGGAGTGACCAAGTCCCACACTTGATTTTCATGCATTGAATCTATTTCAAATTTCATGGCTTCTTGCCACTTTAAGAAATCAATATCTTATATTGCTTCCTGATAACTAGTAGGTTCATTCTCTTGAACAATTGTTATGCCATTCTCTTGTGTGAGGAGAAAATCATATCTTTCAAGTTCATGATGTTCCTTATTAGATTTTTAGAGTACAGGTGTACTTTGAGCTTATCTCCACCTTTTGTGATACTTGATCAAACTCATCCTCAACCACGTGATCTATGTTATTTTGTGATTTTTGAACTTTTCCAAGTCCTAGTTTACTCCCATTAGCCTTTTCAAGGATAAACTCTTTTTCTAAGAAGGTAGTATTTATTGAGACAAAGACCTTCTGTTCAATAGGATGATAAAAGTAGTAACTCCTTGTTTCTTTATAGTATCCCACAAATAAGCATTTATTACTCTTAGATCCTAGTTTATCTATGATAACCCACTTTTCATTTTAGAAAGAGATTGGTAAGGTTGCAAAAATCATCATGGATCATATTATATCAAGCAATGTATGATTTCTCCTTTCTTAAACACCATTCATTTGCGGTGTTATAGGTGAAGTCCATTGCAATTTCTTTTCTAAGAAGGTAGTGTTTGTTGAGGGAAAGACCTACTACTCAATAGGATGATAAAAGCAGTAACCTCTTGTTTCTTTATGGTATCCCACAAATAAGCATTTATCACTCTCAAATCCCAATTTATCTATGATAACCCACTTCACATAAGTAGAATAGCCCCAAATCTTCTAGTGTGAAAGATTTGGCTTTTTCCTAATTCATAGCTTATATGGTGTCTTATGAATAGACTTTGATGGGACTTAGTTAAGAATGTATGTAACAATTTTTAAACTATTACCCCAGAAAGAGACTGGTAAGGTTGTGTTATAAGCATTTTCGATTCTACAAAATGAGCTAGCAAAGGCCTAGCGACAAATCAGTCAAAATGAAGGAAATAGTTGAGCTCGCCAGATCACTAGCTACACAAAGCACAGAATAAGATAGAAGCCCCCAGCTTGCTAAGGGACAAGTCCCGACTCGTATAGTCAGTAACTCACTATATGCGGGCTCGCATTGCCAAAAGCGAGCTTGTGAAGTTTGTCCTCACTGACTAAAGGCTAGCAGTGACCCAGACAGAGTCCTAGCTCACGGACACTATGCCTTGCTTAGCTAAGGGCTCATTGAAGGAAAATCAGAAGCAAGTGCCCCTTCAGACTAAGTTCATGGGACCAGTTTGTGGGAAGCAGCACGTAGGGCCTACCTACAAAAAATAATCTACAGAAATCAGTTAGTAGTCAGCAGAAGCCATTTTGCAGTAGTTTAGACTATCTTGTACATTTATTTTGATGTATCAGAAATATAAATTATGTAATTACAATTATAACCTCCTCAGCCTCTACAAATAAGAGGAAGGAGATCACTGTAAGCTAAGTTAAAACAAATATAGAAACCCTATAAAATTTTCTCTAGATTAATAAAAGTTATCATGGATGTAGGGATTGGTGTTGCCTGATTTTGGCTGAACCACATTAAAAGTCTCTTTGTCTGATTGCTGTTCTTCCTCCCCATCTCCTTCATTTTTTGTTGGTTCAACCGAATTACAGTTTGAGTCTAAAAGAACTTCTCTGGTTGGCTGGAATTGGATCGAACCAAAATCCACTATCAACAGGTCGCAAGCTTATCATGGATCATACCATATCAAGCAGTGTATGATTTCTCCTTTCTGAAATACTATTCATTTGTGGCATTGTAGGTGGAGTCCATTGTGATGAAATCCAAAACTCCTTTAAATAATCCATGAATTCTTGGCTTAATTATTCTCTACCTCAATTGGATCTAAGTGTCTTCATACTTTTTCCAATTTATTTTTCTATTTCACTTTTGAATTCTTTAAACTTTTCAAAGGTTTCCGACTTGTATTTCATCAAATACATATATCTATACTTAGAATAGTCATTAGTAAAGGAGATGAAATAGGAATATACATCTCTTGCTAGAGTAGTCATTAGACCACATACATCACTATGTATCATATAATTTGTAATCATATGGAACTAACTATCCATTTTTATGTAACTTTTTTATTCTAATTTCATTAATATGCCCAAGTCTTCAATGCCAAAGATAGAATGGGTTAGTGGATTCATTAAACTTTAGTTTCTTATTTTTGATAATTAAGATCTCTTGTTTTATTTCTAGAATATACAATCCATTAACAAGTTTGCCACTACCACAAAACATGTTATCATATGAAAAAAAACAACTCTTATTCTTGAAGGTAAAAGTAATTCCTTCTTGGTCTAAACAAGAAACAAAAATAATATTATTAGAAATTGTAGGAACATAATATCATTTAATTAGTTTTATAACTAAGTCAGTAGGCAATTCTAAAAGGTAGGTTCTTAAGATAATAACAACAATTTTTGCTCTATTCCCAATGCGTAGGTCCACTTCTCCTTTCTATAGCTTTCTACTATTTCTTAGTCTTTGCACATTATTACAAATGCATGAACCACAATCAATATCCAATACCCAAGAATCACTAAAATAGTAAGATAAGTTTATATCTATCACAGGGACATCTTGACTTGAAGTAGAAGTTTCTCCAAGCTTTTTCTACTTCATGGTCTTGAGATAAGCTTTACAATTTCACCTCCAATGGCCTTGTACTCTATAATCATAACATATGCCTTTGAGAGCATTCTCTTTGCCTTTCTTCTATACACTTCCTTTAGATTTCTCAGCCTTACCTTTAAAACTCTTCTTAAGCTTCTTGTTCTTTCCTTTCTTGGGCTTAGAAGAGGTATTGATCATCAGTACATATTGTTTCTTCTTAAAAGTCATTTCAATAGTCTTAAGCATATTAAGTAACTCTATAAGAAACACCTTTATCTTGTTCATAAAGAAATTCATGACAAAATGCCTATATAACTTAAGAAGGGAATGTAGTATGTACATGATTATTGTCAATCATATTGTTGAGTTGGGCCAATCTCTCTATAAGCCTAATTATCTTTAGCACATAAGTTGTAACTGTTAATCCCTCAACCATCTTGTAGTTGTGTAGTTCACGAGATACTTGGCATCTCTCAACATAAGCATACCCTTTTTATAACTCTGACAAATGTAGAATCATCTCAAAGCGTATCATATTTTCATGCTACTTCTAATGCTTAGGAGATATCAAACCTAGCATTACATATGTTGCTTATTGAACATCATCTTGATATTTTTTGTAAGCAACAAAGTCAAAACTTAAATACTCATTCAAACCTTCAAATAAAGGTATAGGAAGGTCCTTCTCAAGGACATAGGTTATCATTTCTTGCTTGAGGATAATTTTCAACTTTCATAACTAGTATGCATAATTTGGGCTAGTTAGCCTATTATCAGTTAATATGTTTCTTAAGGAGACGTCACTTATAATTTTAACAACCTTTAGTAAGAATAAAGTGGATTATTATCTAAGCATGATGTTTAATTTTATATGAACTTTAATAAAATGAATTCCTACTATGTTCTTCAATCTAATGACTTAATGTCGTAGAATCGAATCATCACGTTGAATGACAATCTTAGTGGGTTAGGATCTCAGTTTAATTTATTTGATCTTGTTGTAGACTAAGAAAACCAAATAAATTAGACTAGATAGATAACTTAACTTGTTAATTACATCTCAATGTAACTTCTAATCATTAGGTTGACATCAAATATTATTAACAACCCTTTGTCTATAATGTTCAAAGTAAAATCTGATTATGCCCAAATACTGCATAGTTATGATAGGGGCCATCCAAACTATACATGTTTGCTAAGTTGAAACTATCAAACAAGAACATTACTTATATTCTAATAACAATAACATGATTGATGTAGTGTAACCTTAATGGAGGCGAATAAGTTATCACAAAATTGATCTCTAGTTATCATTAATCATTTTAACATGCAATTTAAATTAATGAGGGATTTTTTAATTAGTTTGGGGCTTAATTATTTAAAAGACTCATGTATGCCATGGATACATTTATTAGTCTATGCCACACATACATCAACTAGCATATGTCATACATACATCATATTCATATCACAATATAAATCACATACATGCATAACATATATAGGATGATTATAAACTAATTTAAAATTATTTCCCTTAAGCCACAAAAGGGAAAAGCTCTATGGAATATGCCTCTTGTCTCCACAAGCCGTGCACTATCATGCTTTAGGCTCTTTTATCTTCAATAGCCTCCAAAATAAATAAAATTCCCTAATTCTATCCTATATAACTAATTGCATTATATAGAAGAAACCTTAAATTACATTCAATGGGAGTGAGATGATAATAGAATTTTAAAGTTGGAAGAAAGGCAGGACACAATGGCCCTATTTAATAAAATATTCATTAATGCCTTTCATCCATAATCATCATTACATGTTTTCAAGTATATATAAAACATATAAAACAAGAAAGCACAAAACATTAACTATTTGATTCAAATTATGTTCATGCATGTCTCAAGTTATTTGATTAACGTTAATTCAAGTAAGTTGATTAATTCGATTCCATCATCAAAACATCATAATCAATCTATTTTGGAAATTAACTTTTGATTAATTTCAAAATCAATCAATTAGTCAAATCCATCATATTTTCCAAAACTTTGGAATCAAGTAAGTAAATAAAAGGAAAGTTTCCAAAACTATTTGTAATCAAATGGTATTGATATTTAAATTAAATCCAAAGTTAAGGAAATTTTCCATAATTACAAAACACAATTTAGGTAATTTTTTTCTCAAAATTGATTGTGATTACAATTAATTTTTTAAATTATATTTGTATAACTAAGGCATGGGTTTATTAGCTATCATTACAACCAATCAAAGTGGCTAGAACCACTACATATGATGGCTAGAAATTCATTAAGCCATACTAATTTAACCAGCTAGCTAGTTTGACTAGTAGGCTAGTTGGTCCAACTGCCATGTCTAGCTAGTAGGTTAGCCAAGCTAGCTGCCATGTTCAGCGAATAAGCTGCCATAGTGGGCAGTTCCTTTTCGATGAATTTTTCACCTAAATTGTAAATCTAATCTATATTAGTTTTGAAAATTTTTAACAAGGAAAATTCTACAATTTGAATGAAATTTTTTTTGATCATATGAAACCTAATTACAAAATGCAATAATCATAATTATTATCATAACAATCAAGTCTTTAATCATGAATTAAAAGAAGACAACATAGGCTTTGATACTACTATAAGGAAAAATAGCTCAAAAATATTAAGTATGCATAGTTAAAATTTTAAAAATTTTCCCTAAACCTGGATTATGTTGTTTGCAAATTAATTCATAAAGTTTTATATAATTCGAACAAGCTTAAAAGTAATGATTTGAATTATTTCTTCTCAAGAGTTGTTCTTGGAATTCTTGATCTTTAAATTTAAATTTGATCTTCAAGCAATTCCATGAACTCTTCAACATGCCTTATGATCAAATCTCTTTTGGATTGTCTTCAGACAACTTTTTTGGATTTGATTCTAATGCCAATGGTGATTCATATAAACCAATTTGATTCAGAGCCTCCACTAATATTCATGCAATAGGTAGAGTAGGAAAATCAACTCTTTAGCTTAAGAGGTGCTAACTCTTTAAGGAATTGTAAATTCATTTAGCTAGATTTGGTGTTTGAATGCAAAGAGGAGAAGATAAGAGGGATCACATTGGAAGAGTTTTGGGCATACAACACATGTTTTAAGGTTTTGTGTTGGTGTGTGTTGTAGAGTTAGCATCTCTCATCTTTAAGTAGAAGAGATTGGAGCATAAGCAAGAGTGGGGAGCAAGCTACTAGGAAAATCAAATCTAATCATATCAAATATACTAATCATTAACATCAAGCATGCACTATGAAAATTTAAAATTTTTCCCAAACTTGGATCATGTTACTTGCTTATTAATTCATGACATAAGGTATAATTTAAATAAACCATGAACTAGTAATTTAAGTTATACCTTCTTGAGAGTAGTTCTTGAAATCCTCAGTCTCTAAATCTAAGTTTGATCTTCAAGCAATTCCACAAACAAGCCCTATGATAAACTCCTTTGAACTGTGTTTGCATAACTCCTTTGGATTGATCTCTAACACCGATGGTAATACACATGAACCATGTTGATTCAAAGCCTCCACCAAGTGCCAATGACCAATAAAGTAAAAAATTCAACTACTTAGCTTAAGAAGTGCTAGCTCTCCAAGGAATCACAATTCACTAGGGCAAGGTTGAGTGCTTGAATGCAAGGAGGAGATAAGTGAGATCATAGAGAAAGAAAGAGAGAAAGAGTTGGCACACAAAAATTGTGCTAGGGCTAAATAGTTCTCTTGCATATTTTTGGTTTGGCTTCTCTCCTTTTTAAATAGGAGAGTTTGGCACACAAGCAAGAGTGAGGTAGTTTTATAAGTGGAACACAAACTAGGGTTATTCCTTGCTTATACCATCCACTCAAGGTGGATGGGCTGCATGGCTAATGCTGACCCATAGGCCCAAGGAGTTCGCACTCCTTAACCTAATGTTCTCTTATTTGTTTCCAACAAGCCTAAACACTTTCTCATGACTCTATACTCATAAACTCTTTTTTTTTTTTGTAATCATCATCTAATTATTTTAATTAACATAAAATAATTTTTAAGTGAGGAACCATTCCTCTATTATAGATCTTATCTAGTATTTATATAAATGTTTTACAATATTTAAATATTAATTGCATAAATTTACTACTATTTAATAATTATAATCTCCTTAGAATTATTAAACCTTTAATTAATTAACACTTCTAATTACATTAGAACACTTAATCAATCATTTCAAATTTTCAAGATGTTCACCCAATTTAACTCTTGAATTTATAACATTTTATATTTTAACTTTCCTTTAACTTTGGATCAAAGTGATTTTATTGTGTGTGACCTATTAGGCTGCCATGTATGTTGGCAATGAATTCATTTACAAGCTTCCATAAGCTTAATTGAATTAAAACTCATTTCAATTGAAACACAATTTCTCCAAATTGTTTAAATAAATTCATAGATCATGGTTAGTTTCTAACAAAGCATCATGATCACCCAAATGCTAGGAATAGATTATTTGAAAATCAAATCTTTTATGACAAAGTGTTAGTGTGTAATTCAATTCTTTCATCTCTTGATATTCAAATTGGACTAAAGGTATGGTTCAAGTGTCAGCCCTATGAACATGTAATCTAGGGTGTATGTTTGACCATGTGCTATATCACAATCATTCATACATAAAATTCCTTTTATGTATCATTAATTGATTATATATAAAACTCCTTTTATATATATTAATCAATACATATGTCTATGATTTTGATAATATAACAATCAAAACATCTTTAGAATATTTTTCTTTTGTTACCAAGGAAAATGAATTCTCTCTTGATCAATCACTACCTTCATGTACTTTATGGTATATCCAAAATTATTCATATTTACTCTTTCAAGAGTGCAATCCTAGAATAAAATCAAAGTATAAGACTCTACATATAAGATACTATGTTGATCTTAAGTTTATCACTTACACTACTTTTCATTTGAGAAGTCCATTGACACATGGTAACAATCAATATGGTTTGTCAAGGTGGATCAATCTAGTCATATGTTCTTTAACATATACCCATTTGTTTGTGAATATCTCTATATCAAATACTGTATGGGATCATTGCATTCTTCCAAAGAATGTGACATAATATATGCTGATTTACTTATGAATAATTGATATCATGTTTTCTCAATTATTGCACAACTAGAGATACTTAGAAATTATAAATATATGTACAAATTATCTCATAATCACAATCCTCATTGTAATTTATTTGTACACAATTACAACTTCAAGAACTTTATCTAAGGTAGTATACATAGATCAAACATATACATATTTAAGATAGTATACATATATCCCAAATCCCTCATGAAAAATGCCTTGTATAACAATAACTTAACAAATTGTAACATGGGAATGTCATTTTATAAGTACTATGTCATATACATATAGCAATAGGAACACAACTGCACTCCCACTAATCTTCTTGTGCACACATGGTTCATCAACATTCTTGATGAAGTTAAATGATTTGAATGATTTATCAAAATGGATGTTCCAACTCCGTGATGCTTGCTTCAGTCCATAAATGGATCTTTTTAGCTTGCATTCCTTATGGGGTTCGGTCTTAGATACAAAATCCTCAAGTTGTATCATATATATATATATATATATATATATCTTTTTTTAGGTTTCCATTAAGAAAAGCTATTTTGACATCCTCTTTCAAGTTTCCATGAATAATTGATATCCTATGTTCTCTATTATTCCATAACCAATGATATTTAGATATTATAATTATATATACAAATTATCTCATAATCACAATCTCCATTATAATCTATTGGTACACAATTACAACTTTAAGCACATATTTATTTAAGATTAAATTGATAAAGAGGCCAAAACATAATGTTTCATTAAATATGCTAAGATATGTAGTATCCAAGCCATTACAATAATTGTCTCTAAGGCATCCTATACTAACACAAGCATGAGTAGCACACAAATTAGGGTTTCACCTTGCTTATGTCATCCACTTCTCCAAGTGGTTGAACTACATAGCTAAGGTTAATACTCTAGGTTTATTTATTGTCCTCTTGGCCAAAGGAGTCAATACTCCTTGCTTAGGTTATAATGAGTCCAGACTCATTAACCTTCAGCATTTTTTTTCTGTGTCTAGTAAGCTCAAACTTGCAACTTTCTAAGTAAGGAACCATTCCTTTACTTATGGTCTTTTCCAAAGTTAATATATATGTTCTTATAACATTCAATTGTTAACATTGTAAATTTGGTACTATTTAATTATTGTAATCTCTATTAGAATTATTAAATCATTGATTAATTAATACTTCTAATCATATTAGAATACTTAATTAATCATTTCAAATTTCCAATATGTTCGCTAATTCAACACTTGAATTCAAAATATTTTACATTCTAACTTTTGCTTTAACTTTGGATCTAAGAAATTCTATTTTATGTGACCCATTAAGTTTCCATGTATGTTGATAATGAATTTATTTACAAGCTTAATTGAATTAAAACTCTTTTTAATTCAAACACAATTCCCCTAAATTGGTCAAGTAAATTCATAGATTATGATTGGTTTCTAACAAAGCATCATGACCACCCAAATGCCAAAAATATATTTTTAGAAATCAAAACCTTTCATGATAAGGTGTTAATGTGTAATTCAATCCTTTCATCTCTTGATATTCAAATTATATTTAGGGCCTAGTTCAAGTGTTAACCCTAATTTGAACATCTAATTATAAGTGCATGTCTGACTATGTGTTATTTCTTAATTGATTATACATAAAACTCCTATTATGTATTGTTGACGGTGGATTTTGGTTTTGTCAAAATCTAGCCAACCTGATAGGTTCTTCCAGGACTCAAACTATTTTTGGTTGATATAGATTGAGAATGAAGGAGAAGAATAGGGGAAAAGTAGTGAGAAAGCGGTGTTTTTAACGTGATTTGGCTAAAATCAGACAACACCGGCCCCTATGTCCATGGTAGCATTTTATTTATCTGAGAAAAGTTTTATAGAGTTTTGGTATAGCTCTTTCAACCTATCTTACAGTGGTCTCCCTCCTCTTATTTATAGAGGATAGGGAGGTTATAAATGTAATTATATAGTTTGTATTTTTATTACATCAAAATAAATGTATAAGATAACTTAAATTACTGTAAAATATCTTCTATAGACTGTCAATTGATTTTTGATGTTTGTTTTCTATGGGTGGGCTCATGATGCTGCTTCTTGCAAGCTGGTCCCATGCACTAAGTCTAAGAGGTCACTGCTTCATGGTTTAGCTAGACGGGGTACGATATTCATGAGATAGGACTCGGTTATTGTTATTAACGAGCTGCTAGCTATGAGAGCCAGGTCTTGTCCCTTAGTGAGCTAGGACTTCTATCTTATTCTATGTTTGTGTGGACAGTGGTCTAGTGATCTTTGCTCTTTTCTCACTTGGACTTGGTCTGTTGCTAAGCCTTTGCCAACCCTTCTCATAGAACCGAAAAATGCTTATAACATAAGCCCCCTAACTCTCAGCTTGTTTCGAGGGTTGGGAGTTAAATAGTTTCACTGGCAATGGTCCTTCCTTATGAGTTTCCATGCAGTCAAAGTCTTTGGTCAGCCTATCATTTCATCTGATCCAGGCCATACCTCAGTCTATACGTATCTTACTGTCTTGGGTGTCTCAGATGAGTTTGCCTCATTTTCTTCCAAGGCCTTTAATGAGAGTGGTTGAAAGTTCTTCTGGACCCTTCGATGAGGCCTGGCCAGTCTATATAAAGCATGGGGGAGGGGTTCCTCCTTCTTCATTGAGTGAACTGATGGGTATCTCAAAAAAGCCCCCATGCTTCTGATAGAGCTTTTCTGATGAGGTAGTATGGTCTACTACAAAAGGTTACGAGGCATGAATGGCCTATTACACTTGACTCAAATGAATAGCTTCTATTGTTGGCCATTGGGAAGTCTTGTGTGGGCCTTGGATTATTTCCTCTTAATGATGCTATGAGGCCTTACCTTTCCATCCATGTTCATTGACTTCTCAATCCTAGTACAAGGAATGAATCAAGAAAGGGACCATTGGCTACTGAGAAGCTTTTGCGCTAGTTAGTCCTCCTGCTGGTGCTGGCCGGAGCTCATCTCTATGAAGCCAGTCTTCTTTTCCTGAATGTGATAGTCGTAGGACTTTTTTTGGTTTTGTTTTGTATTCTGAATTTTCTTAATGTAAATTCACCTCGTTGAGGCTTTTAGTGAATGAAATCTTCATGACTCTTGCATGTTGTACTGTGTTTGAATGTTCTGCACATCACAAATGATAGTATAAATTTCTGCAAATCACAGTTAGATGAGATATTTGAATAACCAATCAACAATGCTTCATAGTAAGTAATGAGCTGAGCATTGAGGTGCCTTAGTTGTGTGTAGTATATTGATAAGTCGCATGAAAGTTGTGTCTAGTTAAGAAGTCACATGTGAGTTATGAACATTTGGTCACGAACACGTGGTACTTGAGCAAGTTGGCCATGTGGGTGAGGTGGCATGCATATGGTGCCTGAGAAAGTTAGTCATGCACATGACTAGTAAAGGGCTACGTACATATAGTGCCTAAAAAAGTTAGTCATGTGCACAAGCTGAAAGTCACATGAGAGTTACGAACATTAGGTCGCATGAGAGTTGCAAACATTATTTGATTGTATACATATGGTGCCTAAGAAAGTTAGTTGTATGCATGATAAATAATAGGTCGCGTGTGTGCAATGCCTAAGAAAGTTGGTTGCACATGTGCTCAAGCTAGCATGTATATGGTGCTTAAGAAAATTGGTCATATACATGATTCATAAGGTCGGGTGCACATGGTGCCTAAGAAAGTTAGTCATGTGCCCATCAAATATGAGATCATATGCATATGGTGCCTAAGAAAGTTGGTCATGTGCATGCTAGATAGAATTTCACACACATATGGTGCCTAAGAAAGTTGGTCACATGCATAATGAAGTCACTTGCATATGGTATCTAAGAAAGTTGGTCATATGCAAGTCGAAGCACTGTGCATATGATGCCTAAGAAAGTTAGTCATATGCACGGGCTGGAGGTCGCATGCATATGGTGCCTAAGAAAGTTGGTCGTATGCATGACAAAATTGTATGCACATGGTGCCTAAGAAAGTTAGTCATGTGCATAGCGATGTAGGTGCATATGGTGCCTAAGAAAGTTGGTCATATGCACACTTGATCGCATTAGGATGGTGCCATGAAGTAGGTCATTCTAATGCGATAGAAACTTAGATCTAAACTTAAAAAGATATAGTTATAAGCTGAAATAGGGGAGTTTGTATCTCAAGGGCAAACTTCTGAATTAACATTTGTTGAGAATTCATTTAGGCTATATACATCAAAATTTGGGTTATTTTTACATGCTTCATTATAGGACTAGAATATGGTTTTTTACAATAGTAGACTACTTTCACTTGGGATATTGTTGAGGCCAAGAGGGTTACTGTCCCACGGGCCGCAACACGTATTCTATTAGATGGCCCTTTTTGATCATATCTTTGATTTGATTGTATCTCTGAGGGCTTGACAATCTGAACTATTGTGCCCAGCTTCGTTATGGTAAGCGCAAAACTTGTGCTTGTTTCTATTCTCGTGGGGAGTTCTCAAGGGAGTGGGAGTCTCAAAGTCTTCTTTACTCCTTTTTATCACAAAATCCTATCCGGAGTGTCTAATAAGATGCTATAATGATCATAACGACCTGAAGGTTAAGATCACTTGATTCTTGCTTTCTTTGAAAGTTGGCTATTGGGGTTGATCTTTTGACCCTTATTATTTCTCTTCTTACTCTACTTAGAGCCACTCGCCTTATCCCTCTAATTTTGTAAACCAAAGGTCTCTTCCCATCTGATTTATTTGGCAGCTTGGTCATAAAATTTGTCTAGGTCCACAACTGGAGATTTGTATATACTTTTGTATAGTTTGCTATCTTTATAAAGTCCTGTCGAGATTATTATCATGATGCCCTCGTCGGATGGGCTCTTGACGTTGTTGATCTCACACCGGAATCGGGTGACATAATCTTTCAACGACTCTTATTTATGCTGAAAGATTGTAGCGAGATGACAGGGGGTGTGAGCTGCCTCCTTAGCACCCTACATTGATTGAGGAATTTTTTCTGACACTCTTCTCAACTATTAATGCTATGGGTTGGGAGGCTCCTAAACCACATTTGAGGTGCATCTCCCATTGTAGCAGAGAAGATATGACATTTAATCAAAGGATTACTTGTTCACAAATCCATCTGGATGTTGAACATATCCAAGTGGTTACATAGATCACTATCTCCATTATACAGTGGGATAGAAGGGATTTTGGGCTTATGAGGGAGGGGCTCCATCTCAATTTCCTTGGAGAAAGGTGTTTGATCTTCTGAGTGACTTTGATCATCTTGGGCTTGAGGGTGTGCCTCTAACTATGTCACCTTCTGAAGCAACTCTTCTACCAATGAAGTCAATGCCCTAGATCACTAGCTAGAGGCCTGATGGCTCTTTTTATCTTCTTGGTCGCACGAGCGATAACCTGAAGCGTGTTCTTGATTAATTCTATTCGAACTTGTAGCTTGCTGCTGCTAGTGAATGTTCTCAAGCATAGTGGCCTTAGTCTAACTTTGCAAACCCTGCGCTTGTGCCTGTGCTAGCATCTGTAATGCTTCAGCCATTTTTCTCACTGAACCTTCTAGCGTTTCCTGGTGTTGGTGCCATATTTGCACTCTATCAATTTCAGGGATAGTAATGGTAGGTCGGTGGCTAGTTGAAGGGAGTGAACCGTTGGCGGCCTCGACAGTGGAAGAACTTGTTGTATGACCCTCAAGTTAGTTATTGATAGCATCTAACTTCCTAATGGCTTTTCCCGTGGCCATTACAGCTAAACAGAGAGTGAAATAGAATACAGAAAATCAACCAGAACTCAAATGAGTCCCCACAGATGGTACCAAAATGTCGACAGTAGATTTTGATTCTATTGAAATCCAGCCAACCTAAAAGGTTCTTTTGGGACTCAAATTGTTTTGGTTGATATAGATTGAGAATGAAGGAGAAGAATAAGGGAAAAGTAGTGAGAACACAATATTTTTAATGTGGTTCGACTAAAGCTGGACAACTCTGGCCCCTACATCCATGATAGCGTTTTATTTATCTGAGAAGAGTTTTATAGAGTTTCGGTATAGCTCTTTCATCCTATCTTATAGTGGTGTCCCTCCTCTTATTTATAAAGGATGGGGAGGTTACAAATGTAATTACATAGTTTCTATTTCTGTTACATCAAAATAAATATACAAGATAGCCTAAACTATGACAAAATATTTTCTGCAGACTACCGATTGATTTCTAATGTTTGCTTTCTGCAGGTGGGCCCGTGATGCTGCTTCTTGTAGGCTTGTCCCATGCACTAAGTCTGAGAGGTCGCTACTTCATGGTTTAGCTAGACGAGGTGCAATATTTGCGAGATGGGACTTAGTCGTTGTTGGCCTTCAGTTAGCGAGGACTATTTTCACAAGCTCACCTTTGGCAATGCAAGCTCGCTTATAATGAGTTGCTAACTATGCAAGCTGGGTCTTGTCCCTTAGCGAGCTAGGACTTTTGTCTTGTTCTATGTCTGTGTGGACAGTGGTCTAGCGAGCTTAGCTCTTTTCTCACTCAGACTTGGTCTGTTGCCAGGCCTTTGCTAGCCCATCTCATAGAACCAAAAAGAGGCCTATAACATATATCATCAATACATAGGTCTATGATTTTAGTCATAGAACAAGTGTCAAAATATTTTTTGAATATCTTTCCATGTTACCAAGGGGGATGAATTCTTTCTTGATCAATTACTATCTTCATATATTTCATAGTGCACCCAACTATTATTCGTATCTACTCTTTCAAAGTGAAAGTTTAAAATAATATCAAAATACATACAACTCTATACATAAGGTGCTGTGTTAATCTTAAGTCTAAGGACCACTTATACTACCTTTCACATGATAAGTCCATTAACGCATGATAACATTTCATATGATTTTTCATGGTAAGTCAATCCAGTCATATATTTAATAACATATATCCAAATATTGTCCAGATATCAACATATTTATAATATATGAGATCACTGGATTTTTCTAGAAGAATGTGACATGACCTATGTTAATTTATTTATGAATAATTGATATCCTATTTTCTCAATAATTCATCAACTACCAAGGATGTTTAAAATTATAATTATATGTATAAATTATTTTATAATTATAATTTCAATTGTAATTAATTTATACATAATTATATTTCAAGGACTTTATCTAATATAGTGTGTATGTATGTGTGTGTGCATGCGAGTATGTGTGTGTATATATATATCACAATATATATATATATATATATTAAAACTAGATTGATAAAATAAGGCCAAAATATCATGTTTATCAAATATGCTAAGGTATATGATTTCTATGTCATTACAATTAATTATCTTTAATACATCAATACTAACATTGTAGACCTTACAGTAGACTTAACAGGATAGCAGCAGACCAAACATATATATATATATATATATATGTATATATATATATATAAGCCTAATATATTTTAGACAACATTTAACTTGACATAACCTATTTAATATATGTCATAATTTATATTAAACTTACTCTATCTACTTTTACATATATTAATTATAGAATGCCTGTTACAAATGCGAAGGATGTGAGAGGGATATGGGTGTGGAAGAGTGGTGGAACCAACAATTGACTTGTGTAGAAAAATGAAATTTTATACTTAAATTTTTATAAATAAATAAATATTTAAATAAGAATAAAATATTATTTTAATATCTTTTATGTGTTTATTAGTGTCTAATAAGTAAAATTTTAAATATTTTAACCTTTGCTCCAAAGCGGCAAATATAGGAGAGATCTTATTTAAGTTGTGGGGACAATATATACAATCTACTAGCTTGAATCTCGTACGATGCATGTATTTATTTATTTTTAATTTGATAATAATTTATAATATAAATTTAAATTATAAATTATAATATATTTAAATATAGATAATTTATTATCATTTTTTTATTTATTAAATGACTATGTAATTAATATAATTATATTCATATTAATTGTGAAGGACTACTATATTTCTTTTAATTTGATAATATTGTTACATTAAAAGTTTACATTACCTAAATTTATTATTTGAATTTTTTATCTTTATGAAAATATTTTCTTTATATATTAATACTAAGGTAAAATTATTTTGTTTAAAAATTTAAATTAACTACTTCATACTAGAAAATATAATTGATAAGAATTTATGAATTGCTATAACTAATACATTATTTTCAACAAAATATACATTTCAAAATTTTTTTATGAAATTTTAGAAATATTTTAAATTAAAATTATGATAAGTATTTAAAAGCGATAATAATTTCAAAAAGAGAAGTTACGAAATATCAAATTTAGTATTTGATATTTAAATATAATGTGAAAATTTAAAAAATAAAAATTTATATTATTTGTCAAATAAAAATTAGATATTATTAATTATATATTAATAAGTATTTTATTTCTATATAAATATAATTATTTATTTATATATAAATTATTTGATATGAATAAAATAGAAAATATTTCAAATTAAAAGAAGATTAAAAAAATTTTAAAATTTTATTTATAATTTGTTGTTTATGGAAATTGGTTTGGTCCAAGGGAGTCCGCAAGAGGTCCGAAACCAGTGAGAAGACCAGCTCAAAGCACGTCTGAAATTGTTCGGCCATCAAGTTGCTTAAGCATGCAACCTTGTCAGACCAAGTATGCACGCAAAGAAACGAGCTCGGGCACCCCATTCAGAAAAGGGGAGGAGCGGCCTGGTTGATAAAGCATGACTTACGACCTAAAAGCTCGCCAGACACAAGACTAAGTCGTATCTAACTCCAACGATCATGAGACCTACTGATAGAAAATAAGCTGCAGTAGCTAAACAGGAGATTTAGGGTGTGTTTGGAAGTGTTTTTGTTTTTTTTTTTAAATTATTTTTTAAAACAGCTCTGAGATATTTTTAAAAACTATTTTTAAAACAAGATTTTAGAACAAAATTTTCAAAATTGTTTTTAAAAACTGTTCTACCAAACAAGTTTTTTTATTTTAAAAACAGTCTATTGTTTTTAAAAACAGAAAACTGTTCTTAAAAATAGTTACCAAATAAGCCCTTAGTCTGTATATCCTGTCTTGTACATTAAATACTGATATAATAGATTTATTGCATATGTAATTACTTTTGTAGCCTCCTTCCCTCTATAAATATGAGGAAGGATCCCATCTGCAAGAGAGAGATAGATCTCTATGCCAAAACTCTACTAAAACTGAGATCAAACACTGTAGAAATATTATCTCAATAATACATTACCATAGACGTAGGGTCCAGCACTGTCTGAATTTGGCCGAACCATGTTAAACTGGTGCCTCTTTCTTCTCTGCTCTTCCCTTCATTTCTATCTGTTTTGCTGCTCTACTTTATCTGAACCAGTCGAAGGCCAGAGATCCTGTAAGAATCCCTCCGTTGGCTGGAGTTTGGACCATTACTAAAATCTGACATCAATATTTTGGTACCGTCTGTGAGGATCTCTCCTATTCTAGTTTGTTTCTACTACAATGGCCAAGGGAAGAGCCACCAGAGCCTCGAATGCACAACTCCATCCTTCAGATGGCTATGTTTCGACAACGGACTCGTCAACTACTCCTGTCATCAAAGCAACTACTGGTGTTCCTCCAACCAGTTCGGTACAGCTGGGTATCACCGCTAATGGCATTGACAGACTGTAAATCTTGCTCCAGCATCAGGAGAAACTTGAGCATATGATATGAGAACTAACTAAAGTAGTCACGTTGTTAGCACAAGGAATGTAGAGACAGACTAAAGCCTCAATGCCTGTAAATGTTTTTCAACGATAATAAATCTGACATCCGAGTGATCCCACCTGAGGTCATACTCTAGCTTGTCGCTTGCGAGAGCAGACCCCAGGTCATGACTCCCACGACAATGGAGACCAAAGTGCCTAGCGATCATCCAGCCAGCATTCAAGGGTACGAGACCCATTAGTTGGAGAGCTGTTTTAGAAGGTGACTCAATTAGAGAAACGCCTTTGAGCTCCAAGTGATTGAGCTTACTATGAGGAATGGTCACCACTCTCGAAGGAGATCGAAGCTCGAACTCTCCTTCTCAAGCTTAGGGTCCCTGCGATCCCATTGTACAATGGGGATTCTGATCCATATGATCACCTGGACGCGTTCAATGTTCAGATGGACTTGCAGACAACTGATCCCTTGGTCAAGTGTCGGGTATTTCTAGCCATATTGGGAGGTGTGTCTCAAGCGTGGTTCAGAAGCCTCCCAGCCTACTCAATTGGTAGTTGGGAAGACTGCCAGTAGAAATTTATTAGCCAGTACCGAGTTTTGAAGAAACTATTGGTGCCCCCTTGCCACCTCGCTATGGTCTTTCAGCGGAAGCAAGAGTCGTTAAAGGACTACATCACTAGATTCAGGCTCGAGGTAAATTCGATGGAGAATCCATCTGAAGAAACCATGCTAGCCACCATTTCTGTGAGACTCCGTAAAGATGAAAAACTATACAAAAGCCTATACAAGTCCCCGGTCAAGGACCTCATCAAGTTCTATGAACGGGATGCCAAGCAGATAAAGTGGGAAGAGACCTTTGGCTTGGAAAGGTTTGAAAAGAAGGATGAAAAGGCCGACTCCTCTTGCGACAAGAAGAGGAGTGACGTGGATCAAGGTGATCACTCCATCGAGCGGACAGCAAAGAAGCCAAAAAAGCCCAAGGGTGAGCGCCCCCAATATCTGGACCACTATAAGCAGTATAACATACTTTCAGATCCTCAAGATAGAATTTTCTTGCAGAGAGGGATAGGGAAAACTTCGAAAAACCAAAACCCTTGAAAACCCCATAGAGGCAAAGGAACAAGAATGAGTTCTGTGCCTATCATGATCAGGCCGGGCATGAGACCTTAAATTGTTTAGCCCTCAGAAATGCAATTGAAGACTTGATTAAGAAAGGTCGTTTAATGTTGTATGTGGTGCAGCCCTCAACGCAGTTACCCTAGCCTTCTTAACACAATACCAACTAAGAGCTCGGGGGCTCAGTCAAAGTTGTATATTAACATTGTATTTCAAATTTCGGGGTGAGTGTAATTGTCATTTCTTTAATTCCACTAAGAGTTATTGGCCGATTGATTTAATATCATTCACTTTGCTCTCTCTGCTTCCAAGTGCTACCAATATCCGTAGCTCGCGTGCGGACAACATATCATAAATCTTATCAAAGACTTCATATTTCACACCAACCGCGACACCCGATCTGGTTGAGGCCTCCCAGAGCTCATTCTAGAGAAGAATTGATGATCGTTTAGACAGTACGGCTGCGTGCTCGCTGAGGTGCGGAGGCACTAAAAAAACGCTCGCTTCGCCAGTGTAGCTGCGTGCTCACTGAGGTGTGGAGGCACTAAAAAACACTCATTTTGCTAGTGTGACTACATGCTCGATGAGGTGCAGAGGCACTAAAAAAATACTCACTTCGCCAATGCGACTGAGTGCTCACTGAGGTGCGAAGACACTCTTAAAACACTTAACACTAGTGTGACTTTGTAATCACTGAAGCGTAAAGGATTGACGAATCAATTATTCACCAAGGTAATAGAATTGTTCAATTGCATAGCTCCCATGGACCCAACTAAGTCACAGCTCTCATGTGCACTTATTTATTTGGCCACGAGATCAGCCTGAGCATGAGATCACTCACTTATTAGTTTCACAGCTCTCATGCGAACTTATTCCCATGCATATTAACTTACCTATTTATTTGGCCACAGGATAGGCCCAAGCATGAGATCGCTTACGCGCTGATCGCTCAAATAGTTCAAACTAGAATGTTTGCTAAAAGAGAATGGCAACAACAAACAGAAATTACAGAAAAGTAATTTTATTCATTGAAAAGCCTCAACGAGGTGGATTTACATCAAAAAGCTCCGAATATAGACTAGAGAAGATACAAAGGGAAAACCTATGACTAAGAAGAAGGGCCGACCATGAGGAGCTGTGCATTGATTTATTAGGGATCGCATGCTATATCTTTCTTCTTCCAATGCACAATCAGTGGTAGTGTTGCATCCCTTCGTCCTCGACTACTTGCTCTTCTTGAAAGAAGCTAACCAGGAAGCCCCAAGAGCTTGGCCTACTAAATAATTGCCTCATGATGAGGCCGAGAGAACACAGTTCGGGATCCATGCGAGATCCTTCCATGTTACAGGGGAAGATAAGTCTTCCGAGTTACATATGCAGCAGACCATTCATGCCTCTAATGAAGGCCAGAATGTCGAAAATGGTTGGGATCTATCAGGAAACTCCATGGCTTGAGTAAATAAGTAGAAGGGATTGTGCCTTCCTTATATAGAGTCAGGGATGTTTCTATTGAAGAATCTGGAACCATTCCCCCAACCATCATCATTAATGGCCTCAAAAAAGGCTAAGTTAACCCAGCAATAGCCGTTAGACACGTGTCACGGGAGGTGTGGCCTAGTACAAATGGAACGACAGTCTCGGGAAAAAGCTGATGATTCAAAAGTTGAAGAGTCTCAACTCGTAACTCGTTTCCAACCCGTAAAATGAGTTACGAGTTGGGGGGCTTATGTTGTATATGAAAATTGGTTCAGTCCAAGGGAGTCCGTAAGAGGTCCGAAAGCAATGAGAAGACCAGCTCAAAGCATGTCCAAAATTGTTCGACCATCAGGTCGCTTAAGCATGCGACCTCGTCAGACCAAGTTCACACGCGAAGAAGCGAGTTCGGGCGCCCCATTCCAAAAAGGAGAGGAGCGGCCTGACTGATAAAGCATGACCTGCAACCTGAAAGCTCGCCAGACACAAGACTAAGTCATATCCAACTCCAACATGAGATCTATCGACAGAAGATAATCTGTGGTAGCTGAACAGGAGATTTAGTCTATATATCCTATCTTGTATATTAAATATTGATGTAATAAATTTACTGCATATGTAATTACCTTTATAGCCTCCTTCCCTCTATAAATATGAGGAAGGATCCCATCTGCAAGAGAGAGAGATAGATCTCTATGCCAAAATTCTGCTAAAACTGAGATCAAATACTATAGAAATATTGTCTCAATAACACACTATCATGGACGTAAGGTCCAGCGCTATTTAGATTTGGTCGAACCACATTAAATCAGTGCCTCCTTTTTCTCTGCTCTTCCCTTCATTTCTGTTTGTTTTGCTACTCTACTTTATCCAAACTGGTCGAAGGCCAGAGATCCCGTAAAAATCCCCCCGTTTGCCGGAGTTTGGACCATTATCAAAATCCGACATCAATATAATTTGAATTTGAACAAAAAAAGAAATAAAAAGAAAATTAAAAATTCTTCTTACTTTTCCTCTGATGATGAGTGAAAGATACTTATTATATAGTGATATATTAATGAAAGTAAGTGTCACAACTATTATAATATTAGAAAGATATTATCTAATTAAAAGAAAATCCTTTGGAAAGCATTTTCTTCTCGTAGTGCCACATCAGCATTCTTCTAGTAACATCACGTCATCCTTATATTTTATAAAGTTATGTTATATAATAACAAATTTAGATTCAGATTTTATTATTTATTTATTTTATTTTTATATTCTTTACCTTTTCAAAAATTAAGAGATAGAAAATTAAAATATTAAATCTTAAATAATATCCCAGAATCAAATTATCATTATTATCTTTATGTTAAGTTTTTTTTTTTAGATTTTATTATTTATTTACTTTTTGGGAATCAAGAGAAAAAATTTAGAGTCAAAAAAATAAATTTTCATTAATCTCTTAAAAATAAAGAATATATATATTAAAATATTAAAATTGATTGCATCAAAAATTAGAATTGAAATTATTTTTTCAAAAATTATTAATTAAAAAAATTATCTATAAGTGATTCCTAATCCATTAGATAAAAAAATTGTCTTTAAATAATTTTCAATTTGAATTTATGAATATTATTTGGAACATATATATATATATATATATGAATTATTCAAAAAAGTTTTACGTAACTAACCTCCAATATATTAGAAAAAGATTATTCGGACTTAATTTTCAATTTGATTTAGTTAATATAATTTTGAATTACTTATATATAATAAAATTATTAGTAACTAATTTAGCTATATTAGTATGATAATTGTTTCTATCCTCATTTGTAACCTTTTTAAAAAGTTTATATTTTAGATATCAATTTAGATAATCTTTCTATAACGATATTATTATTATTATCTTATGATCTTCCTCCTATTTAAAAAAGTGTTGCTAAACATTAAGTCATATGTTCAATTACAAAATAGTATGTTGCCCATTTTCTTTCATATCGCATGTTCAAACTTAAAAACTTTATAGAATATTTTTTGATAAATAACTTACACATCTCACTCTATGTTCATGTCAAATTCACTCATGGATTTCTATGACCTTTTAAATTAGATTTTTTATTTAATTTAAAAATTATTAATCTTGAGTTGTTGATTTATAGGTGTGAAATTTAAAATTTGACAACATATTGATTTTGATAGCTATTCTTAATTGTTTTAGATCTCCTAATGACTATTGTTACTGGTCTTGATATAAGAAATTCACTTTGAATGTCATTTAATGAGAATGGTGTAAGTTATTATTATTACTATCGCTAACTTCTTTTTTATGATACAATGAGAAAAATAATCCCCAATAGAGCATGTTTTATAGCTAATTAAGTTTTGATCAGATTTCAACAAGAAGATGATTGCGGAATCTTTAGAAGAATAATTAGAGTATGTTTATGCCTTTATATTTTGAATTTCATCAATCTTTAACTTTATATTTTACATCTAAAATATTTTTAATGTTCAAAATTATATTTATTTATAAAATTTTTATTTACTAAGTTAATTTGTAGTATCACAAAGTTTCCTTAACTCGTGGGATTTTGGTATTATATCATTTTTTAATAAATGTATAATACCAAAAAGTTTTTAAAATTATATCATTTTTCTAATATAAGTTTTTTAGTTTAAATATTGATTCTTTGATTTAGAGTTTACAATTTATTGTTAAAATGTTTTCTCTATTTTTAATAAATTACACTTTCCTATAATAAGATAAAATTTTAAATACTTTACCAAGAAAATAAATAAAAAAAAATATATATTTTTTAATATTTATATTTATAGTAATTAATATATTTTTACATTATTCTATAATCATCAGAAATATGCATTACATCTAAATTTTATTAAATATTTAGCATAACTTATATAAATCAATAAATAATTTATATTCATATTTTTCAATGAAATCATGCATTGCACGGATATTATTCTGAGCAATGTATATATGTCTGTAAAAAAGAAAAAAAAAATTGTGGGAGCATTTGCCACTTCATTGACACATATATATATATATATATATATATATAGGTCTGCTCCTGTGTGTGGAAGTCTGTTTTTTTTTTCTTTTTTTTTTCCTTGAAAACTTGGGACATTAATCTATTTTATAATTCTTATAAAAAAATCTAAAATAACTTTTTCTTGTAATATCCTGCAATAAATACCTGTATGATCTTGGGAAAGTATGTGTCCTAGACTTCTAGTAGGTTCGTGCAATGGAGGGACAATTAGTATCCACTAGATTAGATGAGATTTTATGCTATTTAATCGCGGTCACGCTACTTTTTCTCTTAACCCAGTAAAGACTGATACACTTCGATTCGATTCCTTTTGACCCATTCCAAGGAGGAGGGATGATAAAATAAAAGGATAAATTCTACTTATTTCTTTATGAGTTTATTCGAACTATATTTATATCTTTTTATTTTTAAAATATTTATTTATTGATTTTTTTTTACAAAAAAGGTGAATGTAATAGTAAAATATATAAATAAAAAATAATATATATTTATGAAATAAAAAAAGTATAATTAAATTAAATTTGAAGAGGTATAAAATATAATTTTTTCCCTATACGAATGAAACATAGCTATCGTCAGATAACGGCTTCAACGCAGGGCAGTTATAGGACTTTGGTTGCTTAACAACAGAGGTTCTTTCTTGGAATGGGCAAAATTTCATATTGTTGGTGCCTTGCTGGGATGAGGATTAGAAAATTAAAGCAGTGGCCAAAAACTAATGAATATGGAAGGACAGGTTCTCCCAATATGAAATCCTATGACGATGAGATAAGGCTCTGATTGGTTTACATTAATTAACACAAAAATACGAATCTAAATCACACCTCCTAAACTTAATGACTACTCCATTGCATAATATATATTCCCTACATTTGTAAGACTTATAAGCTACTGCTTATCCCTATCTTTCATTATGGACAAAAGGAGGAAAAAAAAAGAAAATTATAAAGGTAAACTTCCTTTTCTGTCCTTCATACCAGCAGAAACTCAGTGCAAGTTTGTTGTAAAAGATATATAAAAGATAATTGTTAAATTAATTTACTCACAATTAATCCATAATTATATAAGTGTAGGTTTTATACTATTAAGTTGAATTCATAAATAATACTGACAGGAGTATTATATACTGCTATACAATATAAATTAATTGCAAGCGTATTGATGTGAATTTATGACTTATTGTACGTAACTACGTACGTCACAATAATTTTGTGTTATGTTATTTATTTTATTTTTTTTGTAATTTCTTAATTATGATTCCATCCATATTTTAAATACATGGTACTGATTAGACCATTAGTATTACTCATTCTATAACTTGGTAAAAAAAATAGTTTCCCAACAAGTTAAGTAAGGAAAAAAAATCACGAAAGGTTTGTGGGTTTATTCAAATGATATGATAAAAACCACTAATCAGAATATATAATACCAAGTTCTTACTCTAAGTGCAAGAATAACTACGACTACTCCAACATCTTTCAGCTTTTTCTTTTCGTTGTTACGAGGTTTTAATATTAGTTATTAGTACGAGAGTTGGTCAGGCTTTTATAATTTTCTTGCAGAGGAGAAAAAGTGAAAAGGATGATTCAATTGTTAAAGATTTGTTGTTTTTTTACTACTTATACTCTAAATTAAATTTCGTTGTGAGTAATTTAAAAAATTAAATGATTTATAAATATTATTATAAATCCTTCAAAAGATTGATAAAATGTCTGAATTTGGAGTGAATTAATATATTTTACTTTTTAACTTTTTGTTTTTTATGAAAAAAAGAAGAAAGAAAAAGCAAGTGGAAGAAAAAGAAAGCAAATCACGCTTTTGTATCTAAACAATCGCACTTCCATTCATGAATCTTCCCTTGATTGCATCCAAATTAAAAGCTCATCTTGTTCTCTAGTTATAACAGCTTTTTCAGCGCAGAGAGAGAGAGAGGGAGGCGGGGAGGAGGAGGGAGCAAATCAACTTACTAAAGAAGTTGACTTCCACTAAAGCTGCAATCATTCAAAATGTGAGGCATCTTTGAAATTTATGGCATAGTTAGGACCCCAACTTACACAAACCATCATCCAAGCTATTACAAGTCTCGCAAACAAATCTTAACAATGATGCTATTTTTTGTCTTTTTTTGTTTCTTTCCTCAGAGAACCTAACATTGTGGCCATCTTCTGCTAAGGCATAGTGGAGGACTGTTTCCTATGTAAAGTGGATTCTCGATATTTTTGTGGACTAGGGTTGGGAATATATAACTTTACATACTGAAATGAAAAGGAAGGGATGAGACCTTCTGAAGCCACATGTATACCGACCCTTGGATAAGGAAAGGGGATCAAGTTTTCACGTTCAACGCTCACAAGTAACGGATGGGCTTTATCTTCAACCAGAAATGATATATTATATATATATATAAAATATAATTTGGTTCTATTTATTTTTAAAAAATTGTGACATATAGCATACCGACGTAAGGCAGACTCGTGTTAATCTTTGGGGGGGCTACATGCTAAAATTTTTTTATGTTTTTTCATTTGCTTGTTTTAAAAACCATTCAAATATAGCCTTGGAATTTAATTTTTTTTTATAATTTTTTTAATAATTTATACTTTAAATCTTCAACAAATTTGTCATGTAGTTTGTTGCTACCATGTTCTCATTGCTGTGAAAGAATGATTGTGAAACTAGCATGATGAGATTCTAAAAATAAGTGGGTCGGCTGGGTTGTAAGTTGTGTTGTTTGGTCTTTTTTCATGATTTGTGACAAATGAGAGGATAGGTTACCAAAGAGGGGCCATGGCAGATGGCAGAAAGCCCTCCTCCCAGTTAACCTTTTCAATGCATATAACTTACAGGTGCGAACTCATAATCTATATATACCCACATACACATGGTGTTGCTATGATCGTATATGCAATTTCATGGGTTTTCATAAAAGATCTTGCTTCAAAAGACTGTATATGGATGAGTCCACTGTCCGCATCTATATGTAATGTTGGGTACAATGCAGTTACTATCGGAGTGTTGGTGGTCACCCCAGTGGCTCATAGGCAGATTAACTGTGCATTGGTTTAATCTGATAGAGTCCTGGGTCAGCTATTTGTGAAGTCGCTGTGATATTAAAAAATTACTTCATTTTATATTTTAATCTGATTATCAATATAAAACCTAATAATTATGATTTACTGTTGTTCTCAATTTTATGTAAAGACAGTTCATATTTGTACCTCTAAAGAAATATGAAAGATTTTAGTTTATTAATATAACCATCTTTAGAATAAAAAGAACATGATATTTTGAACGCCTGCTACTAATCCAACATCATTAGAATTGGATTTATTAAAGATACATGATCTTCATTTTTTGGGTTTTGATATTTTTGTTTATTATTTGTCAGATTGATAATGGGAAATTTGTATTATGGAAATTGATTCGGGTATACGTGACAAAAGTTATAGAAAGGAAGCCAATTAGTGCGAAGCTTGTCCAATGCTTTAACTCATAGCTAGTGGAAAACACATAGGTGTTAAGCATTTTATATTTGTTCTAATGCATTCTAATCACAAAAATGAATCAAAAGTATAGTCATAGCGGAAGCCAAATTGTTTTGTTATCTCTGGCCATTGATGCAGTTCCTTCTCCTTTCTTTTTCACGATTCCTCGTTGTTTGCTATTTCCTGCATACTAGGAACTTCCAATGCCCCTCAATATTTTTAGAACATAGTATTCTATCGTATGGCTATCTTGATGGCATTGGGGACCTTTTCACCCTTTTTATAGATTTTCTCAATCTATCACTAAGAGTCCTTTTAAATTTGGTTTTCTTAGACTTATCTAATCTTAATTTCAAATCCTTATCTTAATATATTGGCCATTTAAAAGAGATAAGGTTTATACTTGTTTTTCCTATATTTCCGAAAGCCCATATTACAGGTTTGTTACAACCTTATCTAACATTCTCCCACTTGGCCAATATTTATACCAGGATTTACCAAGGTAAGAAATAAATACATGAATCATAGCAATAGTTCCTCTTATAATGAGTATTATCTTCCATGTATCACATGCATTTGCATCTAACATTAGTCCA
>JANHAO010001111.1:0-35023 GCA_026873985.1 Saraca asoca
AAATCATAAATTTCTTCAACAATCTCACTTAAGGGTTTTAGCTGAAAATCTTGAGATCTAGCTATGGAGTTGTTATAAAATAAATGTGATGATCTAAAAATGTTCACTGAGGTCCTAAGCACAGGCAGTAAGCTCACTGTCGGCAAAAGCCTCACCGGTGAGCTCGAAAGAGGAACGGTCAAACAGGGGACGAAACACACTGTTGCCATCGAGTTGTCACTGGAAAGAGCAATCGGGGGAAGGAAGGTGACCACCGGCGCCGGGCGAAGCAGATCGACGAAGAAACGACTGGAGAAGATGGAGAAGAAACACAGACGGCCGGAGAGAAAGAAGAAACTCGACGGTGGCTGGCGAAAATGAAAAATTTTTAGCTGGGAATCCGTTTTGAATGAAAATATTCCAACAGAACATTCTGTTAGAAATTCCATTGGAATATCCCCATTTTTGAAAAAAAAAAATTAAAAACGGACATTCCAATGGAAAGTCCAACAGAATATTCCAACGAGACTTCTGTCCGTTGGAATATTGGAATATTTCATTAGAAAATCCTATTTTTCTTATAGTGTAATGGCTTGAATTTTATTGAATTTCAAGAAGCATAACCTATATTCAAAACTGCTAAAGTCTATCACCTTTTTAACTACGGAATTATTTTGGAAGTTCACCTTGTATCTGTGCATATGATCTTTTATTTGTAACTGTTAAGGGCAATTCTAAAGTCATTATCAAGTATACACTACTTTCCTTTATAGATTTCTCAAACCTTAAAAGTAAAAAAAAAAAAAAATCAAAGATTTCTCAAACCTTATAAGTACAAAAATTTTGATTATATCTTGAATTCAATCACCTTTTGATATAAATATTAAATGTATATCTAAATATGAAATATTAACTAATGAATATGAAAAAAAAAATATAGAAACTATACAATTGAAATTCAAAAACTACCCAAAGACGTATCATTTTAACCTTTGGGTTCTACGTATGCATTTTGATAAGGATGTCACTATGAACTCAAAGTTTCTTGACAGTTTCTCCTCCTTTACTGCAAGTTGAATCTAATTCTAAATTGTTATGGACAATTTTCAAAACTAAGTGAAATGGGCAAATGAAGGCCTAACAAACCAAACCAAAACAAGAAGGATGGCCCAATCTAGAGTAAGGTCATAGAAGTCAGCTAGTAGGTTACCCAGTGTGAGCTCAAAGCCCCCACTAGTTCAAGGTCGCAGCAAGCTCCCCCTAGGATAATTGGACATAGCTAATGTCTACTTGACAATCTAAAACACACTTCAACTAGCAAATCAGCCTCCAAAAATCAACAATGATTTGCCCCGCATTTATTACCTGACACCTAGTATTTATTGCATGATGCGGCTGTAATCATTGTTTTACAATGTTAAATTAGAACTTGTAACCTTCCTCGCTCCTATAAATAAGAGGGGAGACCATTGTAACAGAAAGTAGGAAAATTACATGCAGAAACCTTGCTAAAATAGAGAAAGAGAGTTGTGAGCATTGTAACTATGAGGAACTAAATAGTGGAGCAACTGTAAATAGTGAATACAATTACCGTGGACGAAGGGGATAAACTGGCTTTAATTGAACCACGTTAAAAACTCTGTGTGTTTGTTTTGTTCCTCTTTTTCTTGCTCTTTCCATTTCTTCATATTTCTACATCTTTTATAGCAGTTTAGGTTTTAGAACTCTCGGTGAATCGATTATCAAAATCGACTATCAACATAAATCAAATTAATTTATGTTTTTTTATTCAAAACTAATAACAATGCACCTAAGACATAACTTTGAACATGAAAAATAAAGACAATTGCTTGATGAACTCAAACAAAAAGATTAGGGGTTCACACTAAAAACCCAATTTAAATTTATAGTGAATTAGATTATATATAATTTAAAGCATTATCTCCACATATTTAAAAATACAATATATGTAAATCAAATAATGTTAACTTTGGTAAAGTTATAAATTATAACAATATAATATTGATAAATAAAAAATCTTAAATTTTATAATGTTGCATTTAAAAACATGTAATATGAGCAAATTGATGATTATAAATTACAACAATATAATATTACATTTAAAAATATATTTAATTATATTAAATTTTTATATAAATTGCAAATCAATTATTATGATATAAAAATGGATATATCTCATTACAATAATAATATGACATTTAAAAACATATTTGATCATATTTTATATTTAAAATATAATCATAATTTTAGAATAAGAGATTTTATAATAAAATTTTATTCACATTTAGAAAATGTTAAAGAATCAAACATATATTAATTTTTTATATAAATTACAACAATATGATATTTCATTTGAAAACTTATTTAACTATAATATGAGTAAATGAATTACTATAATAAAAAAATTAGGCATACCTCATTCATCTGCTTATACTATAAATTTCAACAATATAATAATATTATTATAAAGAATATTAAATATTTTTTTAAATGTAAAGTAAATTTCTATTACTCAATTTTCTAATTTAAAATCTGATTGTATTTTAACCATTAAAACCTAAATGGAAAGTTTGGTCAAGGAATGGCATACAATGATACACCCTGGAAAGGGAGGGTTCCCTAGAAAATAGTTATATCTTGGCTTTAAGATATTAACATTGGTAGCAATTTTTACACATTTGGAACATAACACATGGACTATTATAAAAACAATGTTAAGGATAGTTAAGATTACTATATGATAAGATGCTTCAAGGCACGATTAGATCACTATCTTTAGAGAGATATTTACCTCTATACATAGTTATTAAAAGGTTGATTATGATACTTTTTTAGGATATAATGAAGCTTTTATGAATTTCTTGATTAGCACTATCAAGAAATTTCCTAACACTCTTATAACTAAAAATATTTTAAGCTCGTAAGATACTATTCTCAATCATACTTCACAAAGTCATATGGAGGTCTTTTTATACTTAGTAGGAGAGCCTCTTTAATAAATAAGTGTATTAAAAAATCCTTTATTCATTAAACACAAATAGATACATTCATTCCTTTGTTCATTAAATATAAGATGTACATTCATCCATTTATTCATTAGAATCAATGAACATACATCCACCATTTAGTCATGAATACATATACATGAACTTTTTTTAAAGTTTATTCATTGGATAAACCAACATAACTTTTAAAGTTGTAAATTATATAACATTCCTCCACTAATTTACAAGCTTTTATAAGTTGTACAATTTATGCATAAGAGAAGGTGTCACTAAGATTAAACATACTATTAGTATAAGTTTTCAAGATTCCAATGAAGTAATAAGTGTCTAATCGATTAAACGTATACTTTTATTGTTAGAGCTGAAACACCACACACATAATCGTACCTTAATTAAGTTTAAGAGATTCAATTTCTTTAGCACTTTTATAGTCATATACTCATCCTAACTTTCATGAATATTTACAAGAATAAAACCTCTAAAACTTTTGATTGAAGCGACACCACTCCTATATTCATATAGATGGAAACCTTAAATAATAGAATTATCGATCCATCAAGAGCTTCTTAGCTCATCATCCTATAACACTAAATCCTATTTCTTAGTTTTCCAATCATTAAATAATTTGTTTTTTCCATTAAACCTTGAAACCAATATTCTACTAGAATAGGGTTAAGTTCCCATCACTTAATGACTATAGATTTTAGTCTTATCTTAGCAATGAAGTCTTTAATCTTTTCCTTTGACAAACCTTTTGTCAATAGGTTTGTTAAATTACTGTTGAACTTTACATATTTAATGATAATTATACCATCTCATAATAATTGCCTCAAAAACTCATGTCTCAAGCTTATTTGTTTAAACTTTTCATTATAAACCTTATTATGTACTCGAAATGTGGTTGACTCACAATCACAAAAGATCGAAATGCCTGTCATTAGCTGTGGCCACAATTCTATATCTAATAATAAATTCCTTATTCATTTCATTTCTTTATCTACAGCTGATCAAGCTATAAACTCAGCTTTGATTATAGAATGTGAGATACACGTTTATTTCTTTGAAGTCCAGTTTATGGCTCCACCACCTATGGTGAAAATCTATCCTAAAGTGGATTTATTATCACTAAAATTTGTAATCCAACTAGCATCAGAGTAGCCTTATATACAGCAGGATAACCATTATAGTGTAACCCTAAATTTATAGTTTTCTTGAGATAACCAAAAACTCTTTTTATAGTTTTCTAATGATTTGTACTAGGTTTACTTGTAAATCTCGATAGCTTGCACACAGCAAAAGCTATATCTGGTCTGGTATAATGCATAGCATACATCAAACTTCTTATAACACTCATATATTTTCAATAAATTTCACATCTTTAGTTTCAACAATTGTATTAGACACTAAATCTAATATCCTATATGTTTTAGAATTTTGTGCATATCCTATAAAGATGCATTTTTATAGCCCTAATTTAGTTCTCCTTTGATCGAGGAACTCAATAAAAGGCTAAACACCCCGTACTTTAAAATAATTTAGGTCAAGTTCCCTTCCTTTCCATATTTCATATGGAGAAACCTTTCTTGTTTTTGACGGTATCCTATTGTGAATGTGACAAACCATTAATAAGCCTTACCCCAAAGATTATGTGATAACTTAGCATTTAGCAACATAGAATTAACCATATCCACTAAGGTACGATTCTTTCTCTTCGCTAAACCATTTTGTTACAGAGTATAAGAAATAGAAGATTGATGCATAATACCATGTGTTTCACAAAAAGAATTAAATTTGGTTGAGAAAAATTCTCCACCTTTATCACAATGAAACAATTTTATTCTCCTACTTTGAAAATTTTCTACTTATAATTTATATTTCTTAAACATTTGAAACTCTTTATCTTTGTTTCTTAACAAGGAGACATAGGTATATCTAGAACTATCATCGATAAAAATTATGAAGTACATTTTACCTCCCCTAGTGATATTACCATTTAATTCACATATATCACTATTTATAAGTTCTAGAACTTGAGTGCACTTTTCAACTTTTGGAAAAGGTTTCTTAGTAATTTTTTATTGTACACAAATTTCACATTTCCTTTCAAAATCCTTATTACTAAGATCAATATAATTATTTTTTATGTATGTATTCAATTGATTTATAACTTAAATGTGCTAATCTACTATGCCACAAATCACAAAAATCAACAATATACATGGAAACATTCACTTCATTATTAAGATTAAATTTAAACATGTCTTCACTATAATATCATTTTCCTACATACAATTTATTCTTAAATAAGATCACTTTATCAAATTCTAGTACAACTTTGAATCTTCTTTTGTATAAAATACAAGCAGAAACTAAATTTTTCGTTACTTCTGGAACATAAAGTACATGCACTAAGGTTAACTTCTTTCTAGATATGAATTCAATTCAACTGTTCATTGACCGCATACTTTCATAGAGGTATTATTTCGTATTAGCACCTCTCGATTATTCACTTTCTCATATATTTTAAACTGATGACAATCATTACAAACATGAATAGTTACGCCAGAATCTAGCCACCATTCAAATGACTTTCCTTAAGTTGTTATATTAAGTTTAGTAATCATACCAATGTGCATGCAATGAACTCCCTCAGTAACCATAGCAACCAAGTCCTTCCACTAAGTTGGCTTTTGAATTTGACACCTCTTTAAAGTTATTATCTTTCTTTAAGAGTTGACAATCTTTGATATAATGCCCTCTTTTTATGGTAATTATAATACATTCTTTATCTCTTTTTGTCTTTCTTTACGTCCACTGAGGACATAACTTTTCTTTTACCTTTGACAACATTTCTTTCATCAATGTGAT
Organism: Saraca asoca; assembly: GCA_026873985.1. Taxonomy (NCBI): domain Eukaryota; kingdom Viridiplantae; phylum Streptophyta; class Magnoliopsida; order Fabales; family Fabaceae; genus Saraca; species Saraca asoca. The sequence goes on from JANHAO010001111.1 coordinate 5,874, forward strand.
TCACCTTAGAATCATAAGAAAAATACATTGCATCATGTTTTCAATTTTTATCTTTTATATGTAGATGCCTTAGTAATTTTTCAACAATGAAATCTTCACCAAGGTGTAAAAGTTTCTTCCTATAATCATTCCAAGAACTAATAATGATTCAAAAACTATCACTTATAGATCATGAAGTTTACTAAGATATGTAGCTCATAAACTTGATCCATGATAGGCATATCATTAACCATATTAAATTCAAAATACTTCAACATAATAAATTTATCGATATCTTGTCATTCATTGTTGTATTTTTCCTACAAAGATTTCTAAATCTTCATTGGTGATTGTATCAACATGTATAAATCATAGAGCCTATCTGATAAGGTATTGAGAATGTGGTCTCGGCATGCAAACATATCCTTTTCACACTTCTTCTTCAATTGAGCAACCTTTACCTTCTTTTCATTTATAGCATCCTTAACAGCATTTGGAACTGATGCAGTATTTGGATCAAGTATATAAGCAACGTTGAGTACTGAAGAGAGAAACATCATTTTGTCTTTTCATCGATTAAAATTGGTGTCATTAAATGGATCTAACTTTACAAACTCTTGATTAATAACCTTGAAAGCAGCATTTTGATCTTAAGCCATCTTGGGGATATCTCTCTAAAATTGTTCTAAAAATAATGTTGCAAATAGTTGATATTATTGTAGGATAAGATGCTTCAAGGTAGCTATCTTTAGTGAGATATTTGCCCCTACAAGTAGTTGCTAAAAGGTTGATGATGATATTCTCTCATATCACAATAAAGTTTTTGTGAATTTTTTAATTAGTAATATCAAGAAATTCCTTAACACTTTCATAATTTGGAAATATTTTAAACTTGTAAAATACTATTTTCAACTATATTTTACAAAGTCATATAAAAGTCTATTTATACTTAATAGGAGAGTCGATTTAATAAATAGATGCATTCAAAAAATCCTTTGTTTATTGAATACGAGATATATTTATCCTTTTGTTTATTGAATATAAAATGTATCCCTTTATTCATTGAATATGAGATGTATATTCATCTCTTTATTTATTAGAATAAATGAACATGCACCTATCCTTTAGTCATCAATATGTATTATTTATTGAATGAACTAACACAACTTTTAAAGTTGTAAATAACATAACATTGACTGGTTAAACCAGTTGGATTGGAATATAGTATATGGAATAATTTTGTTCAATCATAAAATCATTTTTGCAATTAATTTGAATTTGATCAATCAAAAACAATTAACTTTTTTTTCTTTCTTTTATTTTAATTTATCTTTGAATTGATTTATTTTTTATATTTTAATTGTAATATAATTTTTTAAAGATATATTAAATAAATTACGTACATATAAGTACATCATTTTGTTAATTATTAATTTTTTATTGAATTTATAATAATTATATTTGTTATACTTATTAATTTTTATATATTATAAATTTAAATATATAAATTATTTTTACATATAATTTAATTTAATATATTTAATTTTTTAATTATAATATTATTTGATTTGATCACTAATTTCAATTTAAACGATAGATTTAATCAAATTGAGTGAACCAATAAGCCCTGACTCTTGGATTGGGTACATATGATATACACTTAACGACATCAGGTACTCGCACCGCACTTTTATACAAATCCTACAGGATAACTTTTTATTTTGCCGATTTTTTTTCTTTTGTTATTTTAATTTTTTTAACACATTTATTATCACACTAGTTTGGCACCTATAACTTCTTATTAACACTTTGGTTTGTCAAGTATTTTATTCTCGGTAATTTTAATATTTTTAAAAATGTAATTTTTAGAAACATTTCATTTTATCTCTGGTTCACCTAATAATGAAATTTTTATAGATGTTCTATTACTATGTTTAGTTTAATTTGTACAATCTTAACAATCTTTTTAATTTTTCAAAAAATGTTATCACTGAAAAAATTTTCAATGGTGTATCCTTTTGTAACTGGTAGTATCACTTTAGAAATTTAGGGAAATTCCTGGGGAAAATCAAACTCTTTAAAAATTAAGTGCTTTCATTTTTAAATGATTTAGTTTTAAATTTTAATACAAATAAGTTAAATAAAAAATATAAATTTTAAAATAAAATTAGTTATCTAAAGTGCAAATACTTAAATTCTTAACAACTTAAAATTAACCGTAAAATTTAATTTTGATTTTTAATAACGGTAGGAGACCAAAACTTAACAGAGAAATGAAGCCCACACCCAAACCTGCAACGAACACATAAATCTTAATTTCAAAGTCGGTTGTACTTGAATTATTTTATGATTAGAACGTTAAATTTGTTTTTAATATACGAATTATTATTATTATTATTATTATTATTAATAAAAAATCAAAGATTTCCTTAATTTTCATAAATTAATAAAAAAACGCCAGCTTAACTGTCTAATAAGTTCCCGCTCTAAATAACTGTATAAATTGTATAACTGACTCTGGATGATATCACACCCTCATCTCCCGGTGCTGATTTCTCACATCAGAGCTCTCAAAAATCCAAAACCATGGGACGACGCAAAGGTCGTCAAGCTTTCCGAAATGCCCCTCCTTCGTCTTCCTCCTTTCAAAGAGGGCCCAATTTCACCGGAGATGCAAGCGGAAGTTCTTCCATGGCGGCACCCAAAGAATCTGAAATCGAGTCGACCCGTTCCTCTATGCCACCGCCTCCACCAAGGTCGAATGCGAAGGCTGCATCTTCAAACACAGTCGCGTCTGGTAAGATTCTGGTTCTTGCTCTGAAACCTTTGATTTCATTATCTCACTTTGAAAGAAATGTATACATCTTTGAAATTTAATCTCTCTTTCTTTCTTTCTTCTATTTACTTAATCAATCTTTTGGTCTGAATTTCTTCAAATGGGTGCCTCAGTTCCCAATGATTCCAAGGAAACAAAGAAAAAACCCAAAGAAAATCCTGATTCGCCATTGGCACTGATATGCATCACGAGATTTCTCAAGGGTACAACCCACTGTCCTCATTTTCGTCATCTGCGAAAATACACCGGAATTGTGAGAGGGCAATTGGAATCTGCGTGGGACCAAGCATTCATAGAAACGGCGAATCAAATCCAAGCCCTGGAATTAAAGGATTTCTGGGTTAATGGCATTGAGCTCTGGAAGGCAACTGCAGATTTGCAGACTATGGGATATAATTTGATTCCATTAAGAAGAAGATTGTTGGAGGTTAGAGATGAGGTACTTGAGTTGGAGGAATCAATGAGAGAGATTTTGAAATTGAGAAGAGTGGCTGCGGATCTTGAAAGGGAAATGGACGACCTGCATCAGGGCATTTTGAAAATGATAAAACTGCACGAGGAAGGAAGAATTAAACTGGCCCTCGCACGGGAGGAGGCTGAGAAGAAGGAAGATGAACTGCCTAAGTATAATGATTTGATTCCTGATTTAGCCAAGAAGCCATTTGATCCTTGAGTTTGATCAATGGTGATGATGAGGGTTTAATTAGAGTTTAGCAAGTGGGAATTCTCTACTTTGAACTGACAGTGTTTTGAAGGTCATCATCAATCCATGAGCTGAATGTTTACTCTAGCAGGCAGAATTTTCTTCTTCTTCTTGTGATCAAGTGATTGTGTTGAACTTGATAATGTGGAAATGGCTTTTACAGATTTTTTTTCAGTACACATTCATATGCTGTGCCATTTTAGCCTGTAAAAATGCTCTCTTTTTAAGTAAAAAATAGAATAAGAGGATCTCATATTCTCATATTGTTGTTCTTGCTTATATTTCTCCTCCTTTTGTTTAATATGGTAATTTAGGTTCTAATTGTCCAGTGGATCTATGAACTACACTGTTGATGTTGTTGTTATTGTAGCTGTTAGGTGTTAATATAAAATTAGCAAAATTGGTCACATCTTTTGACAATTGATTATTATTTGAATGATCTATAAAAAATTCATTTTTTAACATTAAATTACTAGAAAGTGATCAACAAAGAAGGAAAGAAAAGAGAGAATAAGAATAATGAAGACAAAAGAAAAGAAAAATGAGGTCAAGTGAATATAAATATGAATTATTTTTTTATAATCTCAATTAAATAAAAGTTGCTGAAAGTAACATTTTTTAATTGGGATTATTATATACCATTGATTATCAAAATATTTTAAAAGTATAATTATATATATCTAAAAAATACTATAATTAATTATTTGACATATAATTTATTAGTGAGAATTTTAATCGTTGCATCAAACGAGCAAATAGAGAATTGGCTTAGTGCATGAAATTAATCAGAATTCATAATTTCAAATAACATTTAAAATGGAAGAATGAAAAGCCCCGGTTCAGTGGTGCTTGGAATAAGTGGATATTTTAAAGTTTTATCCAGCAAGAAATGAAATAAAAAATGTTAGCTTTTCCACCTAGCAAATTGATTATTAACAAGCCCTATTGGTGTAAAAGTATAGCATGGCCTTATAAAGTTTAGTAAGTTTAAACAGCAAAGCTTATCGGACCATATAGTTTTATTTTTCGAACAAAAATTCCAAATTTTTTTAATTTCGTGTGATTGTTTTATTTTGGGAAAAATACACATGACACCTTTAAAATTTTATTAAATAATAAATTATTCCCTTAAACTTTAAAAATTTTCGAATTACATCTTTATATTTTAAAAAAGTTATAAATTATTCCATTAAAATTTAAAGAAAACTATGATTGATAATTTTCTATTAATTTTAGCCCTAACAAGCATACATGTTGTTTGTGTGTGTGTATATAGATTGTTGATGTCTTCTTTCTTCTCCTAAAAGGCACAAAACTTAGATTAAATGTATTATTGATTTAAACTGTTGTCTAAACTTATATTATAAAACTCATATTTAATGATGAAATAGGGCACTTAGTTCGAGTTTCATGCCTTATAGGTGAAGAGAAAAGTTTCTCAACAAAATATATGCAACATATATACTAGTTTTTAGTTAAAATTAATAGCCAATTAACATTTTCATAGGTGTCTTCAAATTTTAAAAAAAATGATTTTAAATTTTTTGAAATTTAAGAATCTAATGTATAAATTTTTAAAATTGAAGACGATAATTTATCACTCAATGAAAATTCAAATATGTAAATATATTTTCTCTTTTATTTTTATTCATCATTATACTAAATAATAATTCAGATATTCCAAATTATTTTTCCAAACTCTTTCTTGCATCTATTAATTTGATTTCTTTTATTTTAAAATGGATATTCACATATAAAAATAAATTTACAATCATACAAGTCCCACGTGGAATTTCTTAACAATTGTCTACGGCAAAGGAATCTCTTATTTCAAAAGTAAAATAAACTTTCTTCTCGTGTTCTCATTCTTGATCAAAAGTTTTCCTGAAAAAAAAAATAAAAAAGGGCTAAGATTGAGTGGAATCAGGTCGAATAAGTGATAAATTTCGTTAAATTTAAGATGTTAAAAAACTTTCATTAAAAAAAAATTTATCGGCATATGCTACTACCAAAAATCAACCATTTCCTGTAATTAATACTATAAAAAAATTTTCTTAATTACCTTGGAAAAACAATTTCCCACATAATTGTCCACGGTTTATAAATAATAGAAAAATAAGATGCGGATAAATTTTCTGAAAGCATTGTCCCATAGCACTTATGATTTGATTTTAATTTTTAACATTTTCTCACAATATTAGTTGTGGAAATATGCAAAACAATTTCCCACCCGGGACAACTTGTACCATGGGAAATTGTTTTATTGCTTTCCCATGGATAATATCGTGGAAAAGTTGAGATAGATTTTTATTTATTATTATATTATAAATTAATTAAATACATAAATTAAAAATATTAAAAGTAATTAAAAAGATTGTTGAAATAAATGAAGTTTATTTTCATAAATATTATTCAAATATTTTTCAGATTGCTTACAAAATTAAGGATCACCAAAATCCTGGTGATTCTGTCTCCCCTGCTCCTCCTCCTCCTCGACATTACACTCTTTAGTCTCATGGTCCGACAGTTTGACTATCAGAATGTGTAGCATTTAAACTCTTCGTTTAGCACTTAGTCACTTAGTACTTAAGAATAAGTCAACCAACCAATCATATACTATTTTAGTTTTGAAAATAAGGGGTAATACCTATAATTTATATCACATTGAAATAACTATAAACACAAATCACATAATACTTAAGCAACTGAATCACATATAAAGATAACTAAGTCATTCACAATGATAAACATGATGTGTTCATGCAATTCAAACAAATAGGAATAAATGCAGCCAAAAGCAATTAAATTTTGTGAGATTATATTTTAATCGAAGAGGGGCTACTTCTTTATTCACATTTAATAGCCTCATTACAGACTCTCAATTGTGTAAGAGAAGCTCTTGGTCTCACACTCGATTATCTAAACTAGTGTCTTGATGTCTACCTTGGGTCACTGAACATTCCCTCTTAAAAACATTTTAAGCTAAAATCTTAATGGCATAAGTAAATATACTTTTTTTAAGTTGACATAAGGTTTTTCTCTTAGCTTAAAAGGTTTCTAATATGTCAAAATATATTGACACAAAGATAAAAATCTAAATATCACAACCATGTATTAATTTACTCATACTAGATAAGTTATATTAATCAAAATTACATAAATGCTCTTAAAACGAGAGAAAATAAGAAAAATAATCTACATGTGCATTTTCTTTCAAATTCATGCCACATGATTTTCTCTTCATACTTGATTTTTGTATCAAATTTCATCCTAATTTGAGCATATTTCCTTGCCAAATTTGCTCACAAGTTATGAATTGTGACACTCAGGAATGATACTACCTTATAGGTTAGAGGTGTTGAAGATGGTCTTGATTTGTTGTTCGCTCTACCCATACATCTTTCAAATGTGTGCTATGTCTCAGCCACAACTCGATAGCACTTCCATAAAGATTGCATTGTTATGTGCAATCTCCTTCTTCAAATCCACAACTTAATGCTCCATCTTCTCCCTGTTATCAACCTTGAAAAAAAAAAAGACCACATATGGAATGTCCAGTGTTAACAAATGGGGGCTTAGCGCCATGGTCATAGATTCTACCCCGATGTGACCCACCTACAATCTGAAGCTAGGCTACCTTCTTAGCCTTGGGAGTGAGCTATGAAGCATCAGATGCAATTGTTGCAACAGGCTAGGTGAACAAAATCTTTACAACATTTTAAGTGGCTAAAATCTACAAAAAATAGAAATTACAAAGTTAGATATGTCAAACTAATTTGTTAACTTAAAAATATATAAATGAATTCGCAAACAATGATTACATAGGTCCTTTCTGATCACTCATCCACCCATATCCAATCCTTCTTGTAATAGGTGTGCTTGAAAATCTCCAAGATGGTGAACGACCTCCCAAACGAGTTTTCCTGCATTTCAAAGCATTAATATTAATATCTATAAATCAATTTAAAATAAAAGTTAACTTGAATGTGTAATAGATACTTACTAGTCAACTCTTGTCCTTGGTGACAGAAATGAAACCACTAATATGATAGGCGGGTCCCTATCAACTGGTGCAGCCTAGTTTTTCTTATTCCACTCAGAGACATGTTTGTAGTCATGAACTTTCCAAGTCTCCAAGAACTTCGCCCAGGACTCATCATTGATCCACTGAAACTTTTAGGCCATTTCTCATACATCCTGCATCATGTCGTGAAGTTGTTCAACCATCTTTGAGTTAAAATTTCTCTTGATGGTGGCTTTGTGCAGGGGTCCCACCTATATTAGTCTTGTAAAACAATTGAAATTAGTATTTTCTATAATATTATATGCAAACCTATCATTTAAATAAAATAGAAATGTGTGATTTTTATCTTGAACATCATCCACTACAAACCCCTTATGGTGGGTTCCACCACCCTCCAACTCGGCCATGCACCATCAAATTTACTTTCAATGATAACACGTATGGTTCGCATAGTGGAAGTGGTATCGATGAACCTATTAACACATAAAAAAGAGTATATAAATAATTATAATAAAAAAAGTATAATAAGTTTGAGAAACTTAATTATAATCATGAATACTCATGTGGCCATTTCCTCTATAACCAGTAATGGAAAAGCCTGTTGCTGGGAGTGTACAGCAACCTAAACAGTCGATGACAATGTAGCAACCAATTACTAGAGGTAAGATCTAGGGTGGCATGAAAGTGGAAGGGCTGATAATGTGGCAGACATGTAGGATTAGAGTGGAGGCGGGTGCTAAATATATTAGGTGAGCATGGAAAAAAGGTATGGCAAGGTGGTAAGGAGAAGGTGTAAAGGCGGGGGAAGGTGTGATGGTGTCGTAAATGAGTCAACATGGCCCCATGACCACAACTACTGGTGGCCCTACTGCCTCTCCTACCTTCAAAATGATTGCATCCTAACATCTACACAAGAAAATAATAACCAAGTTCAAGTCCTGTACATCATATTTTCCTTTACACTAACTTAAAACTAATTTAAAATCTTATTGTTTTCTTCTTTAACTTAGAAGAAAATTAATTTCAAGTACATTAGTGGTACAAGAAAATATCTTTAAAATTGGATAAATAATAGCATGTTAGGAAACTTTAAAAAAAAGTAATATTTATATAAAATTAATTTCTCTATATTGGTTGGGGAATAAAAAGTCATGTGATAAGAAAATCAGAACTTTCTCTACTCAAGCTCAGAGCAAGATTTTGAGATAAAAAGGGATATAGCATCTTTAGATGATAGGGTGATCATACCTAATCATAATTCATGATTAGAGTTAGGCTCGGTCGTATCATCTGAAGATGTAACATCCCTTTCACATCAAAATCCTACCTAAATTTGAATTGAAAAAATTTTAACTTCCTCATCAAGTAACTTCCTATTCGCCAACTAATATAAAAAAGTTAATTTTACATAAATATTACTTTTTTCTAACATTTCTTAACATTTGTTCATCTAACTTTGAAGTTATTTTCTTATACCACCAATGCATTTGAAATTAACTTTCTTATAAATCTTATTCCCTAACATACATAAATTTATTTTCTCCTAATTTCTCCTAATATGTTTCTTTCTACTAAATTTATTTTATCCTAATTTCTCATAATAGGTTTTTTTTTTCTTAGGTATAAAGTTACTTAAGATTAGTTTCTCTAAATTTCTTGTAATAGGTTTTTTTTCCCCCTATAGGTATGATAATACCTAAGAAAACTTGCTCCTAATTTTTCATGATAGGTTTTTTTTTTCCTTATGTATGAAAATACCTAAGATTTATTTTCTCCTAATTTCCCCTAATAGATTTTTTCCTTATTCCAAACAATCCTAAATTTATTTTCTTCTAAATTCCCTTAATAGATTTTTTAATTCTTATTCCAAATATATATACTTAAAATTATTTTCTTCTAATCCTAAATGCAATTTTAATTTCTAAACTCAATTTTGTTAATATTCCCATATTCAAATATTCACATTCCCACAAATATGCAATATTCAAATTCCCACAAATATGCAATATTCAACCCCTGAACTCAATCACACCAATATTCATATATTCACCAATCATCATCATTTACATATTAACTGATATTCACATATTCACATTCCCACAGATTGCAATATTCAAACTCTAAAATCATATACTTATCAATATTCACATTTCCACAAATATACAATACTTATCAATATTCACAAATATGCAATATTTAATCTCTAAATTTAATTTCACCAATATATCAAGTTTTACAAAAAAAAATTAAAAACTAATTAGTTAAAAAAGATCTACCTTTAATATAAAGCAAAAATAGCATAAGAAATAATTCAAACGAGTTTCAATAGTGGCAAAAATACCTAGAGAATGGTAAAGTTCGATGCGGCAACGACGGAAGAGAAAAATAGAGGAAGAGGGAAATGAGGGTTCTACCGTCAAGGGATACTAATATAATTAGCTTTCATGCAACATTTCTTACAATAAATATTGTAGGAACATTAGTGTAACGGGGCATTTCATGCATTACTATAGTATTCATTTTTAATTACTCCAATCATTGTTTTTCAACAGACATAGACTATGAGAAAGTAAACAAAATATATTTCCCTTGAATATAGTAATACAAAGATCTCACTTTTGTCTATAGTTCATCTCACGGTTTCAATGACACTTTTCCACAATTTTGAGACCACAAAAAAAATCGTAATAAATTAAATGTATTCTTGTAATATAATAATAATAAATTTTACTAAAAAATAAAGCACTAATATCTATTGCTAAAAGACTTGAATAATTTTCCGAATGTCCTAGATTGAGACTTACCTACAGATAACGTAGAAAAAAATAATAATGAGTCATTGATATCTTTTTGCTAAATATGTAAGCTTTGTGATACTCATTCTCTCCCCTAAAACAAAATCTCATTGCTGTTAAAATGATTGAGAAAAAAATCCGTTTATTTTAATATAATATTATTTAACCATAAAACCCCGAAAATGAATATTATTATTAAAATTTTGAAGATTTCCTTAATTTTCAGAAATTAAAAAAAAAAAAAGGGTTTAACTGTCTAATGAGTTCCCGCTCTGAATAATTATAAATTGTATAACTGATTCTGAATGATATCACACCCTCATCTCTCCCGCTGCTGATTTCTCACATCAGAGCTCTCAAAAATCCAAAACCATGGGAGGACGCAAAGATCTCAAAATTATCCCTAATTCTTGGTTTTCCACCGTTCAAAAAGGCCCCAATTTCACCGAAGATACCGGCGAAAGTTATTCGACGGCGGTACCCAAAGAATCTCAAATCGGGTCGATCCGTTCCTCTACACCACCGCTTCATGAATCAACACCGAAGTCGAAATTAGCTCCCAGTGGATATGGCACCAAAAGTTCTTCCATGGCGGCCGCGGAATCCCCAATTTGGTCGACTGTTTGTTCTACGGAGCCGTTTCCTGGTCCGCCAGCTTCTCCTTCTGCTTCGAATTTAGAAACTTTGGCTTCTACCGCTGCTTCTGCAAAAATATCACCATTTCCGGGTAACGCTGCATCTTATAACTCAGTCGCGTCTGGTAAGATTCGGATTCTTTCTGAAATCTTTGATTCCATTATCTCACTTTGAAACAAATGCAAACTTTTTTTAAATTTAAACTCTCTCTCTCTCTTTCTTCTACTTATTTAATCAATCTTTTGGACTTTTTCATTTTACGAAAATTCAGATAATTTCGTTGGAAGTTGTGATAATTCGGTGGAACTTTCCTTCTTTTTTCTTTTTTGTGCCTCAGTTCCCAATTATTCTAAGAAAACAAAGAAAAAGCCCAAAGAAAATCCTGATTCGCCATTGCCACTGATATGCATTACGAGATTTCTCAAGGGTATAGATCATTGCCCTCATTTTCTTCATCTGCGAGAATACAGCGGAATTGTGAGAGAGCAATTAGAATCTGCGTGGGACCAAGCATTCATAGAAACAGCGAATCAAATCCAAGTCCTGAAATCAAAGGATTTCTGGGTTAAAGGCATTGAGCTGTGGAAGGCAACTGCAGACTTGCAGACTATGGGGTATAATTTGATTCCATTAAGAAGAAGATTGTTGGAGGTTAGAGATGCGATGCTCGAGTCAGAGCAAGCAAAAAGGAAGATTTTGGCCTTGAAAGAAAAGGTTGCGGAACATAAAATGGAAATGGACCGCCTGCAAGAGGAAATTTCGTGGATCGGATTACTGCACGACGAAGTAGGACTTAAAAGGCTCATTGCACTGATGGAGGCCGAGAGGATGAAAAAGCAACGGCCTAAGTATAATGTTTTGATGTCCGATTTAGCCAAGAAGTCATTTGGTCCTGGAGATTATGTTGATAATGAAGGTTTAATGAGAGTTTAGCAAACGGGAATTCTCTATTTTGAACTGATAAAGAGTTTTTGAAGGTGATCATCAATCCATGAGCTGAATGTTTACTCTATGGTAGGCAGAATTTTCTTCTTTTTCTTTTGATCAAGTGATTGTGTTTAACTTGATATGGTGGAAATGGCTTTTACAGATTTTTTTTTTTTTTTTTTCAGTATACATACATATGATGTGCCATTTTAGCCTGCAAAAATGCTCTCTTTCTAAGTACAAAATAGAATAAAAGGATCTCATATTCTCATATTGTTGTTCTTGCTCATATTTCTCCTTCTTTTTGTCTTCTCCTTTTGTTTAATATTGTAAAATTTAGCTTCTAATTGTCTGGTGCATCTATGGATTACACTGTTGATGTTATTGTGATTGTTGCCGTTTGGTGTTGTTTTTAGATTAACAAGATCCTAAACTTAATTAATGCTTAGGTTCAATTCTCTCTCTCTATCTCTCTCTCTCTAGACGTTAGGCTTAATACATAAAATTAATTAAAATTCATAATTTTAAATAGGTGCATATTTCAATAACACTATTTTTATGATAATAGCAAGTCAGTAGCAGGTGTTACCAAGCTTTCCCCTCTCAAATAGCATTTTGAATATCAAAAAGTGAAAAGCCCTTGTTCATTTGTGCTTGGAATAAGTTTTATTTTAGCAAATCTTATCGGACCATAAAGTTTTATTTTTCAAACAAAAATTACAAAATTTAAATTTTTTGTGTGATTGTTTTATCTTTATTCATCGTTACACTAAATAATAATCCAAATATATAAAAATGTACATAAAAAGGATATCCATTAACCTTCTTGTATTTAAGCACATTATTTTATTCTTGATTTCTTTTATTAAAAAAAAGACTTGCACATATAAGAATATGCACATAAAATTTACAAGTCCCACATGAAATTTCTTAAAAAATGGGGGGTGAGAATGAGTGACAAGGCTGGAGACTATGATTTTGTGTTTATGCTACTTTTCATAACAAGATGTTCTTTGGGTAGTTGGGTTGGGCCGGGCCTTTCTTTGACTTAGAAACTGATTGAGAATAAATCCAGGCCCATGCAACCCAAAGTTTGACCAGAAATAACCACGCCACCACATTTACATAAAAAACAAAAAAGATGCTATCCTTTGGCATCCAAACATACCATAATTCTTATGCATCTTGGATAGATAGGTATAAGACATCTTAAATATAAGATACTATTTGGATTTAAGATCTTTATATTTGTGGTTATAATTGAAAATGGTTGGAAATTCTCATATATGACTGATGTTTAATATTTTTAAGATGAGTAATGTTAGACATATAAATTAGTAATATATTTTTTTTCACACTATATACATGATAGTACAGCTCCCTTTTTAAATAGATACATTTAATTTAATTCAAATTATATGATATGTAAAATTAACATTTTCCTTACTAGATATTCATTTGTATGCACTTGGAAAAAGTAGGCACTAATGAATAATAACAATATATTAATTTTATCTCATAAATTATCTATCAACTGCAGACTTCAATAAAGCTTAAATCGATTTTATTTATTTATTGATTTTGTTTGATGTGACTTTTATCAATCTCATTTATTCATTGATTTGTTTATTCACATCATGCTATGTATTCACTGAAAAAAAAATGTAACAATTATTTTCTTAAACTAATAATGGGATATTTATTTTCATGTGGAAAGAAAGTGTGTCATTGTCACACAATTGAAGCATTTAGGTGGTTTCCCCTGAATTTAAGGTCCACCTTAGGACTCTGTATCCCCTAGCAATCAGAATTTATTTGTGAAAAAGTTAGGGCTGGATAGGTCTTAATCAGGAATAGCCAAGATCCAGGGAATAGACAAAAGTTGAAAGCTACAAACACCAAACTCAAGGAAGCCTTCACAAAACTATCCATATCAAAACCCACAATTATTAATTTATTATCCATCAAACTCAAAGGTCTCACAAAAACTGTTCCAATTCTAATTTGACCACTCAACTCGACAGGGACATGAACCTAAACAAAAAGGACATATTACCATTGGCATGGAAAATTTGGGTTTTGCTATATTACATATTCTATAAATTTTATGAGTTTTTTTCTGAAAATTCAATATAAAAATTATAAAATTTATAATATAAATTTTACACGTAACAAATATATAAAAAATTATAATTTTATTATTCAAAATTATAACAAAAAAATTTAAAATTTATGGATTTTTATAAAGAAAGTTATAATTTTTATTGAAAATGCTATAAGAATACATATCCATAATAAAATTTTTTGAGGCTGCATTGAAGCATAGTCCGAAAAACTTTAGTCATAAAAAATATCTTAATTTGTTGATAAAAAAATGTGATCTCTTAACACAAGAAATAAGAATTCAATTCTTGCTCTTTGTAAAACTTTGCTTGTTAAACATGGTAACATAGTTAAGAGTTCATGTGATGACATGGGGATAGACGTGAAAGATAAGCAGAATGCAATACAATGTACATGCCATGTGATGCAGATTCCATACCACAATGCCCTATAAAGTTTTGTTCATTATTGAAAGTATGTGTCTTCCAAAATTTTGGAAGCAATCCTTTGTTAAACTAGAAGGCCACAGGCTCCACTTACTGCTGTCATGCAGAAAACTATTACATAATGATGGATATGATTAGGCTAAGAAAATGATTAAGTGGTCTTTTAAGAATTGAAGACATCATTACAAACTTGCAAGCTTTTCTTGATATCACTATACACCAAATATCAATCCCTATGTTAGCTATAATAAAGGAATGCAGATAGCACGCTGGTTTATATTTATACACAAGGACAAGTCCCACACATTAAGACTAAAATTAGTTCTATAATTATTTTTTATAAGTTTATGCACAATTAAAAAAGTGAAAAAATTTGAGAAAATCGATTCCATTATATTGTTCTAAAACAATTGAGGTTGATTTGAGTAAGATGGTATTATGTATGAAATTTGAAAATCAATATGAATGATAGTTGTGAGTGTCACATTACTCCACATATTAATATAGAATTTGATTTGAATATGAGTAGTTTAATTTTCTCATAATGATATTTAAGATCAAACAAGATCATATAAAAAAATAACAATAATATTGCATTGGCACATGTTTAACAGACAATTGCAATCCCATTAATGTATCTATATGTAGACCAAAAAAAAAAGATGATAGGGAAATATACGGCTAAAAAGCACAGGAAGGGGGAGATGTTGAACATGCCTCCCTGTGTGTGGTAGAATTACTAAGTGTTGGTTTTTTCCTCTCAGCGATGTGCTGCTGTGTGGTTGGAGGCTGGGAGTTTGGGTGGGCATTGGTAGCACTTGGCAAACAGTCCAAAATTGTCAACCTGGTCGATGAAATTAGTCATGCTAGCCCATCCTCCAAATCCAAAGCCTACCACCATAATCCACACCACCACACATGCATTCACCACAAACATGGCTGTCCAGTTTGGGATGAAGAATGGCAGTTTCTCTACTGCATTCTGTCCAAATCATAAAGAAGTAAACATTGATGTTAGAATGTGAGAATGCATTCATCGTTGTAGTTCTGTTTGGAATTCATATCTCATATAACAAAATTATTATGGATCACCTCACAATATAAACAACGTTTCTTTTGTTCTATATTTTATACAACTGACTCATAAGATTTCTATTTCATAACAAAATTATAAAGAATTAATATTGTTTTATGAAATGAAATCATTTTGAGTTAATTTTATTGCGTAAATAACTTTGTTTTTCTTTCAAACAAAGAATATTTGTACATAAATGCACAGTGTAGTTTTGAAGTAAAATAGGCATAAACTTAGTTGAATTACAATTCAATATGACTGATTTTGACATGAAAATACACTTTGATTTAGGTTTCAGTAAACAACAAAAGAAGCCATTTGACATTATTAAGTTTTGTTTTAAATTATAGAGAAATACAAAAAAGGGGGTGTCAGTTCAATGCAACATATCATTGATGGAAAAAGTAGTGACAGTTGAGAGAGTGCCAAGTTGGTCCAGCTCATTGTAAGATAGGTTTAGCACAGTACATGAGCAGTACTATGACCATACCATATAACTGAATGACTAAGAAATTACACCAACCTTATCTTGCTCTATTAAATTTTCAAATTCCAATAATTAATAGAAACCAGTCCCACTCGACTAATTGTATTGCCTGTGACGTTGGAAGTCACTTCCAAGTCAAATCATAGAGCTGGAAAAATTGAATTACTCACTCTGAAACAGCACATATCAAAAGTCTGACATTTTATATGTATATTTTCTCCTATATAACCTAAAATTGTAGCATTTTTTTTTATTTGATAACTTCAATTTAAGTTTCACCTACCCCAGTCCCAACTGGTAACAGCCTATTGCACTTCTGCGAAGATAATAAGTTTTATCAAAAGAGATTTAATTCTAATTTACTGGTATTCTATAATTCATTTATATGTTATTACACTATTAAAATGCTGTTAAAAATATGTTTATTAGTGGTAAAAAGTTTTTATGTTCTGTCTCCTCTTTAGTCAGTGACATATAAAAAGTTTTATACTAAGAATTGATGAAATTTAAGTTCAAAGAAAAAAAAATTTTGAAAATTTACACTGACATGGATAGAATTCATGAACTCTTAATAGATCAAGAATTATTTAAATCAATAGCTTAACAATTATAAGATTGTGAGAGTTTGAAGACAAGAATTGATTGGATAACATTTGCAGGTGATGAGAGTTACTGTAATGAGAATTATTAGTAAAATGTAATGAATGTAGGAGACAAATTCAGTGTAGAAACAGTAGATGAGACTTGTTGAATCAAAAGGGAAAAAAAGAGAAATGAAGAAGAAAAGGATAAGATGTGAAGAGAATTAATGTATGTAGAATAGACCAAATACCTGTCTTGCAGAGGCAGATCTGTAAGTGAAGATATGGGCCAAAGAAGGGATGATGTAGACAGTGAAGCTGACAAGAAGAGCCCCCACAGCAGAATTAATGGGGCCAAAGAATGGGAAAATAATTGCCAGAGACCATATTGGTATAACCACTGGCAAACGAGCAAGCGCCCTCAAACATATGCTCTTTGTTTCATGCATCCCTATCACTTTCTCCCACACAAAATACAATGGCGTACAAGCAAACCCAAATGTTATGATCTGCATATATGTTGATAACAAGAAGCTTAAAACCCAAATTAACACTTTCACTTTTTTTTTTTAAGGAAATTAAGGAATTGTCAAGTGGGGGAGAAGATGTAAATGAAGAGTATGGACCTGGTGAATAAGCATGAGAATGATGCCGGCGTCGCGCCAGCCGGTGCGGGGGAGGAGGGAGAAGGCGTTGGAGTGGTCCAGAAGTTGGTCCCCGAATGCCCAGTACACCGCCGAAGCTGATGGTAGAGTCAGTGTGAACACATAGAGTGTGGCAAATAGATAAACGTATTTGAACTTCTGTGGCTTCCACATTGCATGCATGATTTCTCTGTCATTCATCACATTCAATATCGAGAAACAAGCAATATTATAGCTGTAAAATATATTTTTTTATATTTATCTACAATTTTATAAATCACAATCCAATCACGATAACAATTTAGAATTTATAATAAGGAAAGTTTTAGTGTAACTTCATATCAAAATTTTCAATGAACCAGATGCTACATTTTTCTCAATCAATTATTTGTAAGTTTACTACAATGCTTAAAATGGAGTTAGGTTTTGTTACTAATTTCGCTTTATTTCCTAATTTTTTTTGGTTCTATCTGAATCTGTATGATGCCCCTTATGTATGCAAGTATATACAACAACAGGTGGTGGTAATGGCGGCAGAAGGGTGATTAATTCATCAGACAGTGTCTTAAGAATGAAGCAAGATCTGAAGAAGCTTCATATAAAAAATAACTTAAAATTACTTTACTGCTAATAACACTAAAACTGTGATTGAAGACCAACGGATAGCTGTTCAACGGACTTTTTCAATAAAGCTATAAAAGTCAGAGAATAATTGTAATCTAAGACTAACAGTTAAAGCTGCTAGACTTACGATTTGTCTTATTCTAAGTCTAAATGGAGGCAAAAGCTGCAAAATGAAATGCTGTTGCCCTCTCTGTCTTAGACAATAAAGACTGGTACCATGATTGCTTTGTCCAGTTCAATAAGAAAAATATATATATAAAGATAGAGAGGCTCACACTGTGACGGCATGCCCACCGAAAGTGTAAAGAATATTGGTGGCGCCTGTGAAATACCATACCATTTTGGTCGGGCCCGAGTGCTTCACATTTTCAACCTGCACAACATAAATTTTAAACCAAAGTTCAGATCAAACGATTTTAAATCAACTTTGTTAGTCTCAAACGCTAATCTTCTTACAAAGTAAGTGTGTTGTGCATGCATAAACTTGGATTTTTCCACTTGAAACCAAAATGGCGAAGCTTAGTATACATTTGTAAGTTTCACATTGTTCTCACACTTGAGAGAGTTGCAAAATTCATGTTTATCTGAAGATCTCACACCTCTTATAAGTGTGAAAATAGTGTGTCCAAAAACTAGAATAAATTTTTAACATATTATTTTTAAACAATAAGAAAAAAAAAATACAACAAATACAAAATAAGTGTTGTGAGTAAAATTTTTGCTAGTGTTTAAGATGGATAGTGTGTGTAAAAAAATTCTCCCCTACCATAACTCATAAATTGGTTGACGTCACTTACTTGGCCATGAACAAGAGCTGCAACGGTCAAATACCAAGCAGTGTAAGTGGTCATGCCAAGGCCAAGGAAGGACCAGATTCTGTAATTGTGAAATGAGGGCATGAAGACTGTGGTGGCACAACATGCTCCAAATATGTATGTCCAAGTCCTCTTGTCCAATTTGTCATTTATATAGTATATGTTGCTGCACAGATAAATACCCCCAAGCAAACCAAATTAAATCAACAAAACCCCTTAGCTAATTAGGGAAAAAAAACAAGTTAGATCGTATAAATAATTTATTCAAAATTGATTAATACATAGATTTGAAATCCATGTTAAAACATATAATAAATATTCTCTTATATCTATTTTGACGATAAAAATTTTAGATCCTTTAATAAAGAACGTGAAGTCTATATTAATTTTTTTAACATAAAAACAACAGAATTATAATATATTAAAATTATTTTATATCTAATGTAAATTTAAGAGCATCTTTAGTGGTGCAATTCATTAAAATTGTTTAACTCCCTTATTTATGAATTTCATTATGCTACATCAGTTGAAAAATTATTTTTTATTCGAAGATATTATTACTTATATAAGTAACTGTAACTACAGGTTGTCATTCCAACTCAATACATTATATTTAAATTGCTCTAATATCCATGATTATGTATCAATAGTCAAGTAGGATCCACATGAATAAATAAGAATAAATTAGTCCAAAACAACTAACTCAATTATGGAATTTGAAATGGGAACTTGAGTTATTGCAGTGAAAGTAAAAAGAGAGAGACCTTGCACAAGCAATGAGCTGGATTACAGAGCCAAAGAGAAGAAAGGTACAATTGAAGGCCAATCCAACTGCTTTCCAGTAAGGACCCAGTAAGCCATCCAACACTTCAAACCACTGCTCAGAGAGTCAAAACTAAGTCATAAAAACTGATTCTAAACACAATATAAGAGCAAAATGGTTCTGGGTTTGTCACAGAGTGAAGATTTTTAAAATTTTGGAGCTCTAATTCTAACCTGAATGACATGATCCTTGAAGCTTACATTCTCCTTCTCTTTTCTGCTTCTGTACTCCACATACAGAATGCTAATTAAATAAGCAGTCCAACTACCAAGAATCCCATAGAAAACCTGAAATATGATTCCAGAAAGCATTCCAAGCTGAGAGAAAGAGTAAGGCAAAGTTAATAGAACCTGGGCAACCTGCAACAAAAAATTAGAAAATAAGAAACAGAAATTAACCAAATTCTCTTACAAATTTGGAATAAAAAAAATGGGAATCTAAAGGGGTTTTGGAATTCATATCTAAATTACCTGATTAGAGGCACAACTGAACCAAGCATCATAAACAGAGCCACCATGCCAGAGAAAGCTTTTGAAGCTAAAAAGTGAATCATCTGGCCTTTCTTCCTCTCTTTCATCATGCTCAATAGTCTGACTCAGGCTTCTGATCATGGCTTCTTCGGCTTGTTTTTGGGGCAACATTAGCTCTTTAGCCTTATAAAGATCTGAAAGCAAACAATGAATTAAAACATTTACCAAAACAAAACCCAGATAAAGAAAAAGATCTTTCTCTATGAAAAATTGAAAAAAGAGAAAAATAATACCTATCTATGTTCAATTTTGGATTGTGAATGAAAGATTTTGCTTCTGTTGAAGATTTTTAAAAGGAAAGAAGTTATGGATAATGAGTGACAAGTACTAGTAAGTAGTAACAGACAGGCCAGCAAATAAGGGGAGTTTTCTTATAACTGCTTCGAAACCGGCGGAGCCGCCAGCTCTCACAGCTTTGCTGAGGGTGGTTGTTGGTGATGATTTCATACACTTTGCAGTTTTTCAGGTTACAATAAATGTGGATTGTGAAGAGTATCAGTTACTGCTGTAGAAACCGAGCCAGCAAGAAACGGTTTTAATTTAAAATGGGTGAAAGAAGAAAAGGAAAAAGAACTGAGTGTTTTGGATTTGAGAGAATGAGAGAACAGAGATCTGACAAAGCGTACAACCGAGAGAGTGATGCTGTGTGAGGGAAACAAGAGAAGGAAATCTGCTGAAACTATCTCATTTGCTAAATTCTGAATGTCAGAGTGAAATGGTTATAGTGTGTGCGTAGTGTCCTCTGTTTTCCTCACTGTGTTTCTGTAAGCTTCACTTCGGCTTTAAAAGACTTCAAAAATGGTTTGGTGAGCAGCATGTACAATTTGGGAAATGCATCGTCCACTTTAACCCCACCTCAACTGGCACTGCACCTCCATTTACTTCAAACAATTCCAATCTCCGTTTGCATCCCTTCCTTTTGTTTTTATTATTCTCGTTACCTTGGAAAGAGACAGAAAAAAGGACTTTTGTAAATTTTATTACACAAAAAGGACTTCAGATCTACTGCTCATTAAAATTCTATATTTATTTCTCCACAAAATTTAATTAAAACTTACTCCCTTAATTCCTTTTTTCTCTGTCATTTAAGATAAATAAATAATAATTAACAAATAGTCTTAATTTTATAAAAAAAATTATGCTTTATTAATTTACCGTTTATTAAAAATTAAATTAGTATATAAAGTAGAGCAATCATTTAGTAAAATGATAAAGATAAAATTAAAAAAAAATAAATATATTCTTAATTTTCTAAAACCACAAATGAAAAGAATAAAAAAATTTTCTTAGGGGTATTATGTAATAGTCTTTGCCACTTAATATAATCTATTTTAACCTAGTTCCATTTTGTTAACAATATCACTTATTCAGATTATATGATGTATAAAAGTGAGTACAAAGTAGTAAATAATCAAAATGCATTTATTATTGAATATCTTTTTACCTTTTACAAATTTTAAATTATCTTTGTTTTAATAAATGAATTATTTATTTTAATTATAATTACAATTAAAATTGTTGACTATCTATTAGCATACAACAAACAACCATCTATGATTATGCCATTCACAATAATTACTGAATAGTCCATTTTTTATATCAATAAATGATCAACAATTTAATTGTCGTTGTATTTTTTGTATTTATGGAAGACAATCCTGTCATTATTTAAACATAACATCTTCCACTAAAATCATTTTAAAAGTCGGAAAGATCCATTGACTTCTTTGGATATGTCCAAACCTCTTCAAGTGCATTTAAGCTATTCTTTCTTCAATTGATGTTACTCTAATTTAAGGGGTTGCAGTTGTTTTAACTTTTCATTTGATGTGATGTTCTATTTTTTACTTTCCAATTATGAAGTATAATAGTAATTTACAAAAAGGGGAGAAGAAAACTATTGATTCATCCTATGTGAACTTGGTTGAGATTGTGAATTGATTCACTCCATATTAAGTTAAATTTTCCTGTCCATGTAAGTCAGAAATGTTATAAAAGAAAAAATTGCAAGTAGACAAAAAAGTATAAGATAAAAAAAATTTTGCAATCTATAATTTTAATTTAATTTTTATAAATTTATTTTGTATCATTATATTTTAAAATTTAAAATTATTTTTAATTAAATTTAATTAATAGAATTTACATGTCAATCAAATTTATATATTAGTATTTTATTTTTGTTGACTTGTTATGTTTACCTCATCAAAATTATTTTTTTTAAAATCATTGAAGGAGAATGACAAAAAAAAATTGAAATCCAATTGGATTCTTAATTGACTCATCTTAATTGAATTTAATACAAGTTGACAATGAACACTTAATTACATATTATTTTAAATTTCATGATATAATTATATAAAATAAAATTATAAGAATTAAATTATAAATTAAGTAAAACTATAATAACTAAATCTTCTGTTAATCCTAAGAAAATTTTACATCATTTCTTTTTTCTTTCTATCATTTTTTTGTTATCTTAGATAGATAAACTTTTGTGAGTCACATTATATATTAAAAAAATATATTGTGAATCCCACTATACAAAAAAATTATTTATTTTCTCTAAAATATGATAAAAACATGACAAAATGAAAAGGGAGAGGATTAAAAAAAAAAAAGAAACAAAGAAAAAGAAAGAAAGCTCTCCACCTCCTTAGCTTTTGCAGAAACAAGGACCTCATCTCCATCTTATATCAATAACTGTAAAATAAATTCATTAACCAATAAAGCAAAAAAAGATTCATCAACTAAAAAGCATTTGCATTTGCCATAAATGGGATGTTAGTATATTGAATCAATAAATAAATAATTATAAAGTGACAAAGAGTGCATTTCATTTTTTTAATTCCTAAGAAACTTTTTTATTTTTTCCTTTTTTTTTTCTCTAAATTCAAAATTAGAAGAATGCATGTGTGTATCTTAATAACTTGCCATTTGCTTTTTTATAAGAAAAATAATTTGTATGAGAAGGAGAGTTTATATAGAAAAAGATTATGTCTCATTGGATACCACGCAATAGATAAAATAATGGCTTTAAAATAATTTATCTAATTAAACATATCAATTCATGCCATGAATTTATTAAGCCATGGACTATAGTGTTCAATCCCTACCTTTTCAAATGTTTAGGTGGATTTTTCTTTAATATATTTTAATTTTTTTAACGAAATTTCTCATTACATTTTCAACCATTATATATCCATCCAAAAGTTTCAAGGAAAAATACATATTTTCTTGCAGTGAAGTAACAATTCTAAAATTAATGGCTGGTGTGCCAAAAATGTACTTCTAATTTAACGGAATTGGAATCCAAATATTACTCAAAATATGTGTTTATACCTTCAATTTGAGATGATAAATTGAGACATTATATCATAATTTCATAGGAATCAAGCACCTGGTGGAATTGGAAAGTGAAAATATATTTCCCTTCTCCTGTGCCTTGTTCATTAAAATACTTTGTTTGGTAAATCATAATTATCAATAAGTTGGAGCAATACAGTAAATTGTTTTCCCTCTTTACATTTTCTTCTACTCAACTCAAGCAATGCTTTTTCACATAATCGCTGAACGTCTTCCTTTGCAAGTCAAAAGGATTTTACACCTCCTATAGACCAATAGGTTTTCGATTGCTTTGATGAGGAAGTTGATTTCCACTCCTTACCAAAGATCATGTTACAATTATGCTTGCTTTGCTTAGATATTAATTTGGGTTTGTTGAGAATGTAATTAATTGTTGGAACTAGTGTAATTGAAGATTTAATTCATTATTGCAATCATAATGCACTATTTAATTTTACTCTCATTTGAATGCGTTGAATGCATAGATTAAACGAATTAAGTCACTGATAAAAATGTAATCATAGAATAATTAGAGAAAATATAGTTTATTCATTTGTGGAAGGTTTAGGTTTATTTTTTTTCATTGTTGCTTTAAAGTATCAAAATTTACTTGTGATTTGTTGTATTAATAATTTTTTCACTTAAAATGATTTTTGTCAAAAAGAAAAAAAAATTACACATGTTTATCACATGATTTTTTTTAATTCATTAAAGCCTTAAAATTAAACCAAGTAAGCAAAGTTATAGTGAGATTTCATGAATGAACTATTCAATTTGTAAAATGACATTTTGAGTCATACCTAAAATTAAAAATTTGTTGCTAAAAATATCATTTACACAATCTTTAACTTCTTAATTTTGTGACTTTAACAATGAATGAAGAATATCACATGATAAAAATATATCATATGTGGGTAAAATAATTGCAAATTTTGTATAACAAAATAATTGAAGTGTATAAAGGGCTAAAAAACAAATCAAGGTTTCAATATTTTAAATTCCAAGTAAATAAAGTAAACTCAAACCATATGATAGATGAATAAACATGTATGTTTCAAAAAATTTTAATTCACATTAAAATAGCATCTTAAACAACCGTAACCATAATATATATCATCTGTTAAATAATAGAGTAATGCCAAACACATACTGAGACATGCAAATTTGCAATGCCTTCACATAATCACACACTTAGAATTCACTTGTTTCTCATAATAAGGCCATTTTAGGTCTCACCATAGTTCGAAGAGTTTTTTGTTGGAATAATATTCTAAACTAGCACAGTGAGTCAATTTATTATATATTAGATTATCAAATATCAAATAATATTTTTTACTTGTCAATCTAAATATATAATCATATTTATTATTAGATTTTAGTATAACACTTAAACTATTCGTACACGGATCTATTATTATCTAAGCTTTATTTCTGGGGCTACTAATAATGAAAATGCTTGCTCAATTTGTTCCTAGAAGAAGAAATTCATATTCTCACCTTATATATTATTGTTGTTGTCCTATTGAGATAACAAATTCTAATCTAATGACAGCATATAAAATAGAGAGGAGTTCACCTCTTCTCTCTTTTTTTTTTTTTACTTCTTTATTCTTTTTTCTCTCACACAAGTAATTATGAATGGAGATCATATATAGTGGTTATAAATATCGTATTATCGTAAGGTGTATATTCAATTACCAGATTTATTATTTTACATATATATATATATGTTGTAGGATATGATTAGATTGGAATAATTTCATGAGTACAATTATTTTCAACAATTGTATCAAAGTTCAGTTAATTGTATTCTATAACTGTATATTATTTTTTGTGATAAATTTGTGTTGTTGATGATCATATTTATATTTAAGACAATTGATTGCGAAAACTTAAGACATTTGTTCCATATAACAACCGATTATTTGACTTCTTGAATAACATAAAACCCTTGAACGTGTGGAAAGAATTTATCATGGGAGCAAACAATGATACAATTAACTTCTTGCTTCCATCTCTCAAGACTCGTATGTAAACTTTATTTTGCACTTGGATATGTATTTGTCTTTTCATCATAGCGCCAATATCTCATCTTTAATAGGATAATGTTGTTTGGCACGCATAATAAATTAATGTTTGTCAAGTTTTGAACCCTTTTTTACCCTTTTGTTTTCATGGTTGCCAAACAAATGGAGCGGCTTTATTTTTCCTACCTATCATTCTTTTGTTACACTATAAAAAAAAACTCTTAAAATAACGATAGTTACGTAGTGTATATAACAATGGTTAAAATCGAAATAAAGTAGAATAATGATGATTACGAGAACTATTAAAAAATATAGTGCTGAATTGATATTAGCAGTGATTAAAAGAAATTGTTGAAAACTGTGATTATTAAACCGTCACTATTTTTTTTAGAAATTTGTTAATTAATTTAGCGACTGTTAATTAACCATAGCTATTTTTTTAATTTCAAGTTTAATGATAACCGTCGCTAAATTTTTGTAATATTTTTTTAAAAAAATTTCAAGCTATTCAATCTTTTCATTCCATTAGTTAATGACACTAATTATCCCTGTAAAATCTCAATGCAAATTCAGGGTGTAATAAAAATAATATTCATTTAAATATAATAAAAATGATATTCATCCGAATAAAATATTCAAAGGTACAACCAAAAGTTATAACATTAATCGACTTTACATTCTAGTTGAAAACTATTTAAAACCAAAAATACAATAAAATCTAAGGAGATTGGCCAGGATTAGTGGTATTTCTGTCTTGATTGCTCCCTCCTAAAGATCTCCTTGCATGTACAAGTGAAAATTGATTTATCAAATTAACATCAACCCCATCCTGAAAGTAAAAAAAGAAAAAGAATATCTTAAATTGAAGAATTACTTACGAATTCAAACATGCAAAGCCAGCAATTCACTTGTGTCATAGTTTAGCAAAATTCTGGTTTGAAAACAACAATTCAATTACCCATAAACTAACACAATTATACCATAGTTTAGCATATATATGTAGAAATCAAGCATCATATTGGTCCAATTATGCAAAAAAATAGCAATTCAAGTATGCAGAAATTAGTCAAATTAGGCAGAAAAAATAGCAATTCAATTACCAATGTCTTTGACACTCATAAATAAAGACAAACCACAGTGAAATTCAACTTGACCAAAGAAGACAAGAAACAAAAATACAAAGACAGCTTTATGAGGATCCAATTAAACATAAATGTGGTCAATAGGACAGATACAAAAACTTAAAACTCATTTCCAAATTGAAGGTAGATTACACCAGAATGCAAGGTATCTATATGCAGTATTGCCTACATATCTACATCAACAAAACTATATTTTTGGTAGCAAACAAAACCTTAAAGCTCATTTCTAAATTGAAGGCAAATTACACCAGAATGTAAGGCATCCATATGCAGTGTTGCTTGCATATTTACAGGAAAAAAATTTTATATTTGGCAGCAAATAAAAACTTAAAGCTCATTTTTAAATTGAAGGCAAATTACACCAGAATGCAAGGCATCTATATGCAGTGTTGCCTACATATCTACCTTAACAAAACTTCACATTTGGTAGCAAACAAATATTTGGCAGAAAATAAACAACTTTTAACACAACAAACAAATACATAGCAAACATAGTTGGAATAATAGATTTGACTAAGTTTTACACATAATACCCCTACTGACTGGACAAATGGGATGGAATGCACTCGTCCATGGACTTGATGTAGTCCATAATGGCTTGCACCTATGGCTTTGTTTTAACCAATTATTTCTTATTTTGATATAGTTTTGATTTAAACCTATGAATTTCTTAGTTCACAGCAATGGAGCTCAATGAATAGCTGCCACCTCTTCTTTGAGAACTACTCCTAAACATGCTAGTGGGACAAATACTCATGCCTAGTCCTCGGACATGACCTAGGTGCTCCTTCCTAAACATTTGCCCAAAAGCATCATCTGGGGAAATTATTAATAGTTGTGTTTGGTCTGCTTGGCTCAAGGCTTTTTACAATTTTTTCTAAGTAAATAACAAAACATAGGTATCAATATCAACTGATTACTATTTCAAAAGTAATAAAGTTTTTAACGAACCCTCACCCTTATGCTCCTTGCGTCATCGTTCACATACAAGCCATCATTTCTCCTATGGACAATGTCTCATAATGCTGCCATCCAGCAGAACCTTGTCTCTCCTTCTCTTGTCATTTAAACAAGTAAAAAACAGTTATTTCATAAGCAAATCTTAATTGTATTCACTTAAATTAGATGGCTATACTACCATTTTATCCTTTTTCTATGCAAATGTTTTGACCCCATAGTGTGAGGAATGGTCTGTTTGCTTCTATTCCATGCATTTTACCTGCACATTTCCTACATGAAGAAACTCAATTACTCATTCAGCCATCACTACAGACATAATTAAATTCAATCATTTTCACATACTAGAATTAAATAAACTACTAACCTTGTATTTTTGTTTACCCTGAATGAGGACCAAACCTATCCATTGCTCTCTTCAAATGCCCTTGGGGTAGTTTTGTTCAATATTTTACTCCAAAGTCAGGCTAAGGTTATAATGTTTGTTGTACAAAGCTCCTTTAAAATCCCTCCACTACTTTCCAATCATTTGATTAGAGAGCCACTTGGCTATGTCATCATTTTCAAATTGAAAATATGGCTGTGACAAAAAAAAAGCCATTAATATCATAATGAAATATGAATTGTAAATACCAAGGCAATTCTATTGCATACAATCACCAATCTATTGAAGACATCATCTTTAATTGAGTCTGGTATGTCCAGCCGGGCCTCGTACTCTATGGAATATTTCGTCCTAGCTAGATGACCCGTTACACTTGAAAAAATACCTCCTTTGTCTCCTATAGGCCGACCAAGATTGTCCGTCCCCATTAGTATTTTCTCTCCATCTAAGCTACAAACTTGATCAACCCGGAGCTTCTTGGCCTTGACGACACCTTCTTTATTAATAAGAAAATATTTTAATCATTTAATTGTCCTCTCACTAAGCTTTTTAGGGTCTAAAATGATTTAATTGAGCTATGATTATTGCATATTCAAGTTTTGTATCAATTGGGAACATTAAAGAAAATTTTGTAGTTTTTGGCCATTTGAGCCATTTCTGTAATCTAGTTATATCTTAAGCTACACTTGTCCAATTAATGTGATTCTTATCTTGTAGGAAAGATAAGAGAGAGATCTACAACTTTCATGAAGACTGCTAAAGCTAAATTTCAAAATTGGTGATCCAAAATTAGAGCTTAAACTAGAATCAGAATACTATCTCTGCCCTATCCTGGCAGCCTGACCTTCATGCATTCAAAAGACAATATCTAGAGTTAGAGAAGTCCAATTAAGGTCAAACTAAGCCCATTTGATAAAGCTACATATCTTATGAAGACTCCCTGGGCTGAAAACACCATTATAGGCATGCAAAATGAGCTGCAACATGGAGGCAGAATTGTTGCGAGTTGGGCTTTTGCTGATTTGAACTTTTAGGCCCAATTGATCTAAAACTTGAACCCTTTGACCATTCCCTGAGATAATCCCTTGCTCCATCAGATCCAAGCTAGAAAAGTAGCCTGTAAAAACTTACAGCTAGAAAAGAAGTGATAGGAGGAGATGACAACATGCAAAAGTGACTACACCAGCTACTCCTACTCTACTAACCAGCATGCTAGCTTCTTCCTCCTAGGGAGCACTCTTCAAAAGGGGCAAGATAGAGTAGTTTTAG
>JANHAO010001112.1:0-34994 GCA_026873985.1 Saraca asoca
TTGTAGGGGGTTTCCTGAAGGAAAAGGATTCCTGATGGTGACCTTCTACGCCGGTCACGGGCCCCGGGTTTGGGTCGTGACAGTAAAGACAGAAGAAAAGTTGGCAGTAGTATGAGAAGGATCATTTAAAGTATATGAGAGCTTATCAAATGACACTTACTACCTGTAGACCGTTCAAAGGAAGCTTTTTACCAAAATATGAAACACAACACATTTGAAGTTGTACTATATATAGATTTAATCATTACAAATAAAAAATCATGTAGCCAGAACAAAATGGAATGAAAAATGAAAATTTGGCACATCATGTGTACTAATAAAAGACCAGACATATCCCTTAACACTAATAAAAGATCGAATAGATCCTTTGACACTAATAAAAGATTAAGTAGACCCCTTGGTGCTAATAAAAGTTTGGCCATACCCTTTGGCACTAATAAAAGACTGAACAGATCCCTTAAGACTAAGAAAAGACTAAGCAGACCCCTGGCACTTATAAAAGACTAGGTAGACCCCTTAACACTAATAAAAGATAGAGCAGACCCTCTGGTAGTAATAAAAGACCAGCCAAATTCTTTGGCACTAATAAAAGATCAAGTAGACCCCTTGGCACTGATAAAAGACTAAGTAAACCCTTCGATATCAATAAAAGACTAACAGATCTCTTGGCGCCAATAAAAGGTTGAGCAATCCTCTCGACAATAGTAAAAAAACCCATGTAAAATGAAGATCTCAAAGTGTGACATTTGCACATAAGCGCAACATAAATAGATGCTAAAGAAGCCTATTGGAGGTTAGGACGATCAAAAGATTGGCATAAAAAAAAAGTGATAAGTACAAAACCCATTGGAGGCTTAGATGATCAAAAGGTCAGCAAAAGAAGGTGAAATGATAAGTAAAGCCCCATCGAGGATTAGATGATTGAAAGGTTAGCAAAAGAAGGTGAAAATGATAAGAAAAGCTTAATGGTGGCTTAAACGATCAAGGAGCTTAACAGTATAAGAATAATAAAAGGCTATTCGGCAAGGTACAAAAAAGATAATAGCCCGTCAGAGGCATAAGCATAGAAAAGAATACTATGTAAAAAATGATCAGAAGTGAAAGATTTATAAGAAAATTCATTAATATGGTCAACTAGCCTATTCCATACCAAAAAAAGCAACAATAATAACAAAAGCAAGAAATAAAATTGGAGTGTAATCTATCTTCAACTCTTCTAAAATCTACTTCAGGGGCTTGTCCCTATTAATCTTGGAGGTGTTAATCGATAGATCAAGGTTAAAATGTTGAATATAAAGAATAGCCTTAGTGAACCTACTTTGGAACATGGGGGTAGCTGAGCTTTTTAACTTTAGCAATAATAACTTTTAGTCTATGATCAAAGGCTACCTCACTTTACTCTTGCTTTTATTGTTTGGCCTCTAGCTTATGTGCCTATGAGGAAAGTTGCTTCGTCAATTCCTCACTTTTCAAGGACAAAGAATCTCATTCCTTTACTAACTTAGTAACATAGCTAGTGAGATCAAAGATACTCTTGTCCTAGTCAACCAGTTTCTTAGCTTTGGTCTCAACGTCCTTCCTTAAGCCCTCTACATTGCTTGGGTTAGTATTTGCTAATTCCTTCTTCGTCCTTACAAAGGTAGGCAGAGTGGCCAAGATGGAGGCAGCTAAGTATATGATTTGGGCTGGAGATGATTTCAGGAGGCGAAAGGGATCATGATTCAGTATAAACTTCTTATTGCAATTCTAGTCAAAAGAGAGGAGTAATTGGTTTTGTAGAAAGGCACCATAGTCTGTGTCCTTATATCATAAGCTATCTATGGTATCAAAGGACAAGGTACTTCCTTGAGGGGCTTCGATTAGTAACAATTCTTTCCAAATGTCCATTTTGATCTTCTTGGAGGTAGAGGCGGGGGCATCATAAGAACTGCTCCCTTTGCCCTTGGAAGAGTCTTTGTAAGGATCCTTTTGCTTACGTCAAGATAGTGCCTTGGTTTGACCAGAGGAAGATTTAGCCTAGTTAAAAGGAGAGACAAAATCACCAGTAACAATCGCTTATGGCACTATCTTGATTTGAGCAATTGGTAAGATGATAGGTCTATTCTCAGCTAGCACTTGGGCATGAATTTCCTTTAGTTTCTTTGTGTCCATCTTTAATCGTTGAATTTCTATCACTTCTTTATTTAACCAGTAATCTAAAAAAGAAGAAAGGGAAAAAGTCAATAAAAATGCAAAGTAAAGCCAAAGTAAAAACAAGGTACTTATGAAGGACAGATCGAGGATCAAATGGACCCAACACCAATAGCCGAATGGTGAGGTCTTATTCATTGTCTGAGAAATCTTTAAGAGGCCAACTCTAGGGTTGCTTTACAGTATAAGACTACTCAGTTGGATAGAGCAGCCCTCTATCTTGAAGAAAAAATGGATGAAATTCTTCAGCCATTTGGACTTTGAAGAAGGAATGCTTCAAGGTGCGAACACTAGTGAGCATATTTTCTATGAAAACCCGATCAAGGCGCTAAATAAAGTGTATCTAACCTTCAATTTTTTGTTGAAATAATTTAAGAAAAAGAAGAAAGACTGCACAACCAGGGGTAAGATGAAGGCAAAAGCTTAGTACTTTAAAGAAAAGCAGGAAAACCAAAGTGTTCCAAGTTAGCTAGGATAAACAGATGTTTAGAACTTAGAGAATGCTTGCTAGAAATATGGAGAAATGGGGCAAACATGGAGACAATCGACCACGTTTCCATAAAAAATCATGGAAGAAGTGATATTGTAGCTACATGCCCACTCGTCCACCTCAACAGGTTGAAAAAAGATCCCTTCTATAGATTCTTTTAAGATATGGACCTTTTTCTAACTCTTGGATGACATCTGGGTCTCGCCACCTATCAGAGGCAGCATTTAGGTTCACGCCAGGGTGAATCCACCTTAAGTCATCTAGTGCTGTGTTGATCAATTGAACACACTTGTTCCCATTCTTGTTGTGAGACCACTCGACAATGGTTGTGCAGAGAGGAAGAACAAAGCGATAAACTATATGTTCAAATGAGAATTCCTCAAGGTCAGATGAAGAGTTAGAATTGGATGATAGGTATTGGGTCGCCTGATCTACCAATCATGACGTGGGAGAACATAAAGACAAAGACCACCTTAAAAAAAAATAAAGTGTGGTTAGAACGGGCAAAATAAAAGAAAAAATGGTCGAATAAGAAAATGAAGTCAAAGTAAAAAGAAGAAAGGGGAGCTAGGTTGAAAGAGACGATAAGCACTACTACCTTTGGTGAAGCTTGAGGAAAGGCAGACGAGCACAAGAAGTAGCGCCATTGAAGGAAAACCACCATTATTAGTGTGCTATGAGGAAAAGAAGAAGAAAAAGAAAACTAAAAGACAAAAGTAGAAGTAGTACAAGAATTTACCTGTAAGAGAAGTGGTGGAGCGATCGAAAACCATAGAAAAGCTAGAGAAGGTGATAAAAAGTATCAATAAGATCTGGGCTCTTGAAAACAAAAATGGAAAGTTTGGCACTGAGATGCTTGGATTGATTTACAATAAGATGAGAGAAATCCAACGGCTGGGGAGAATGGAGATGAACAACTAAGATGGCGATCATCATAATGATGTGACCTTTGCAAGTCTTGAGATCCTTTAGGGAAGACAAATAGTCATGATTGCTAACAAAGTATAGGTAATAGCTGGCCTAGGAGAATGAAAGGTTTTTGGGTAGGCCAATTGATGCACCCACCGAGGAGGAAGGGACAAATGACATAGCTTAAAGTAGTCACCAATTGTAGCACAATTGACCATGATCAATCGACCAAGACCAGTTGAAGAAATGGCTGCAGCAAGGACTTCGCTTCATGCCTAAACTGATCGACCCATTACTTCTGGTTGATTGGCTTCTTCATAGAGGTTTGTCAAACAAAGATTTGGCAAATCAACTGTTCAACCGACACATAACAAAAGGCTTGACTCGAGCATACACGAACAACGTGATTTTACCAACTGCCTAGCGAGAATTTCGCTTATACTACAAATATGTTGAAGACACATTGTCACACATTATTCATCCAAGAACACAACAATTTGCATGTTTAGAACTTATATATATCGACAGGCATCTTCTCTATAAACCATCTTTATTACACTTATTAAAACTTTGTGAGAATATTGACTTGATTATCAAAGCGTGTTCGACAGACCACTTTTATCGTGTACGACTGACTTGAAATGTGATAAAACAAGTTTATAATATAAAATTTGTTAATAGAAATTATTAAACAAGTTAAACATGTTAACTCAACTCCATATGTTTAATACATATGTTGATCCAACATGACATGATTCTTATTCTAGTTGAATTCAAATTAAACTTATTTGAATTATTATTATCCTTTGGCATGACACATAAATCCAAATTGCAACCCTAGTTAGAAGCAGCACAATTGCACTCTTGGTAAATGATAACGAAGAATTCACCGTATAATCTTAAAGTTAAAATTTGTATAAACAAAACTTGTAAGAAAATATTTTAAACTGTTCTAAAATTTTTTATATAAATTTGTATAAGTAATAAAAATAAGAAAGAATTATTATTAATAACTATTATTATTGTAAAGGCACATATCATCATACTAGAGGAAAAAAAATCAAGGACAAATTATTCATTTCTTTTTAAATTTAGCATAATGATATTTGTAATTTTTTTCTTTAAAAATATATATTTATTTTTTAACAAATGAATATATATCTATTTAAAATAAAAATAAAAAAGATATATATATATAATATTAATATATATTTAAAAATAAAAAGAATATAACTGTAATTATGCCGAGCCCCAAGGAGGTGGGTATATTAACCAAAAATCAAATAAAAGCTTCGGAAATACGCCCGTTAGAATTACTCTAAGCGCGCTTTTATATTGCAGCAAGATTCGAGAGATTCCGCATTCTGAGATTCTAAATTTCCCTCCGCATGGCGGCCACAGCCCCTCCTCCAGAAGCTGAAAACCAGCTTTCTTCTCTCGTCTACGGTGAGTCCCTTCATTCTTGTTTTTCCATTATCATATAATTGATCCATTGCTTGGGTTCTGATCTCCAGTTTCTGCTTCTTTTTCTCGATTTTAGTTTCCTTTCGAACTTTAGAATCCAGTTCTGAATGGCTAAATGTGTTTTACAAGCATTTCATGTGTTAATCTGAAATGCCACATTATTTCAAAATCACATGCTACGATGATCCGGTTCGTAGATAGATGACGAATGAAGCTTTAATTTGAAAGGTCGTGCGTGTTAAAACTTAAAATTCTTAAGGCCTTTGGTTATGTATTTCATATTCCTGAGAAAAATGTATAGCGGTTTTCTAAGTATGAGACACTGACTTGATTTACTGTGTGATCAAAACAATCGCCGTATCATACAACTGGTGCGTCATTTGCTTTTTCGTTTCCTCTCTTTTGATTTTGATTCCGATAGTTATGCAAAATTGTGCAGACATATCAAATGAAGTCCAAGGAGCGATGGAGAACAT
This sequence comes from Saraca asoca, assembly GCA_026873985.1. Taxonomy (NCBI): domain Eukaryota; kingdom Viridiplantae; phylum Streptophyta; class Magnoliopsida; order Fabales; family Fabaceae; genus Saraca; species Saraca asoca. The sequence goes on from JANHAO010001112.1 coordinate 5,530, forward strand.
GCTTAAGATGATTAAGTGAGTTGCTGATTGTTATTAACTTTCAAAACTTGGATTCTCGATTCACTTGCATGCAGATTTCTTTCTCTATATATTTATTTTGCCTTGTTTTCTTGTTCTTCCATTGTTATTATTTCTGTTTGTCTTGTATATCAAAAAGCATTAGATTGTCTGGCATTTACCATTTTAGTTCAAAACATTATTGTACTTCTTAAAATGGAATTTGCTTTTCATTTATTTTTGATACTACAGTAAATGTTATGATATTCTTTGAACCTATCAAGTTGGAGACTATTTTCTTATCATTCTCTCCATTTGAAGTTGTAAGTTATGATTTCTGTCTCCTCTGTCTAACAACCACGTTTTGTTCTACTCATTTTTACCTTGGTGAACCACCTGCAGCGAAATTAATCAGAATTCTGCTGCAGTAGAGGAAGAGATGGAGAAATGCAAAGATTCTGCCATTGAGAGAAAGAGAACCTTAGATGAAGAGAAGGAGCAATTTCAAAAAGCTGCCTTTGCAGTTCTTGACATGCTCAACAACAGCGACTAAAAAGGTTTAAGATATAATTCTGGACCACAATTTTACAAGTGATATGATTTTTTTAAATAAGAAATTCATCTGCCTTTATTTGATGCATTCTTTCTCATCATTCAATTACCATTTAGTGTAGCTTGTCAAGCTTCAACTGTCCTGTAGATAGTCAAAATGGTTAAATTTGTACGTAGTCAAACAAACCAGTCTCTGATCAGTCCTTTTTGTTTTCTAAAAATTATATAACTTGTCATCCTCTCTTAAGGCAATTAGCTCTTCTACTTCCGAGCCATCAGCCATGAGAATTTTGCTTCCCCTTTTTCCAAAATTTTTCTCTGCGTACATAAAATTGAGCACAATCATATTGTTTGATTTTAAGAATTCAGGAATGAACCATAGGTAATATTATGATTAGTTGATATTTGCAGCGGAAACTCACTTTTTTTTACCGTATGAAGTAATTTTATCCAGTCTAATAATTTTTGTAGTCTATGAAATCTTTCAAACAATTGAACTCCTGACCTGAGTAACTTTAAGCTAATCTCTGAGTGTAGAATATAACAAAGAAGAGGTTTTGATTCGAACCTTTCCCCTTCCCCTTTTACATAACAACTGATGCCCAGTAATTATTTTATCTCCTTTTTATTTTTCTCAATATCATTTGAACTTTCAAGTCTTAAATGCATTGAAATCACTTCAAGTTTTAGAGACATTATTAGCATCTGAAATATGGTAATACCTGCTAATCTGAAAAGATCTTCTATTGAATCTGGGAGAAGTATGATTTTTTGTCTTGTTTCCTTTTTCATTTTGTTTTCATTTGGATGATGTCCATGGCTTTTCACTCTGATGGGGATTGGGCTCATCAGTGGATTATAATATCCTGTTCTTCCTGTAAAACAGTAGCATGAATTTCTACTGCTGATTAGGTAGGGAAGTAATTAATGTACCATACATATCTGGGCAATCAGCGCAAAAAACTTTGACAAATCCCGTGGCCTCAAATCAATATTGGACAAGTAGAAATTGAAGTAAACGACCTAGGCAACATTTACACATTATAATAGTCTTGTGTCACTCAGAGTTTGAGCCATTTATTGCCAGTTAAGCTGATATATTAATTGAGATATATTTAACCTGTGGCAGCCACAAAGTGTTGTTTTCATACATAACTTGGGATTGGTTAGTGCATTTTTAACCACTGAGCATAAATACCAAATGTAAAATAGTGTCATTCTTTGACTTAAGGCACAAAATTTTTGGCGAAATTCTATATGAATTTGCACGCACACTTGCAAGTCAATGTTTCTGGAGTGCTGTTTTGCCGTTTTTTCCAGAATGTCTGTCTGTCCTTATATTAATGCTTTTGCCCATCGTATGATTCACATGTCCTATCCCAAGGATTAAGGGTTACCTTCTTTATGTGGATCACCTTCATGACAACCAGAAACTTCAACACATATTCCCTCATTTTGCATTAGATGCTGCAGGAAACACACAATTATTGCTGTAAGCTTGATTTCTATCAATATATGTGGTCATGAATATAATAAATCTGTTCCAATTGGGAGGGGGGGATTCTAATGTGGTATGTGGATTATTCAAGCAGTTAATAATTCCATGGTTCAATTACTTTATAATGGTTCTCTAGTTTTATTGTTGATGCAGGAATCTCTCCTTGATACCAAAAGAAAACCTGTTTTCTTCTTGTTTTATATCGTCTATTGTGCCAAAGTGAAAACTAAATATGTGATAAGTAATAAGTTTGTTTACATGACTAATTGTCAAATGAAGTAGCTGTGCAAGCATTTTGTGAACTTTGTATATGCGACAAATTATTTTCTATGCCATTTTGTGCACTTCGCACAGCCATCATTCTCTTGTGTAGTAATTGTATATGGAAGTCAGTTTATGGTTATCCAATGAATATGCCTTCTTTTGTCCTGATTTTCTTGTTATATTTGTACAGTGAAAAAAATCATAACTTAAAAGCGTGAATCTGTGGTCAAAGATGAAGATATACCTCAAAATTTAGGTCATGCAACAATTCTGATGGATATGGTATATCCTCTAGGACCTCTTGTCTTAAGCCCTTCAAGTACTGATAATGGAAGAATAATCATAACAAACAGATGGATCTGTTAGCATGGGAATTGAAAGAGAAAATTGGGTTATCCAACTAATGAAACGTGGGGCTTTGGGTTTTAATTATAAACAATATTTGCTCCAACTCCCAAATTCAAAGCAACATTAAAATTATCTTTAGAAAAAAAAAATTGTGAAATTTTGAAGTGTGGATCTATTTGAGTTTCATTTTTTCTTTTTTTTGTGAAATTGTTTCTTTACCTGTGAATTTTAGTATAATGTGAATTAGTTCTCCCAAAACTGGTCTACTTACTAGAATAAAATGCAATAAGCAAAGCACATATGATATGTAAGAATCTTCTAACCTGAACAAAGTTGGTGATGATTGCCTTCCCGTCATCAATAAATGGCTGCACCATCTGCTTGAAATGATGATGACTGATCTGTCTGACCTGTGAAAGCCTCCTACTTACTGTAAAATGTTGTGGGATATTAAACATCACACCAATTTCTCCTGCCAAGCTTCCCGATTCTGTTTTCAACAAAAGCTGAAAAAAATGTGTAGAGTTCAGTCAGACAATGCTAGCATATAGACACTAGTTTTGAATTTTATTGTTTCATTCTCTGTGGTTATGAACCTTTGATATACTTAATTGCATATAGTTTACAGTTCTCAAACTTTTGAAGCTATATATTATTCTGCCATTAAAATTCCACGCCCCTTATTCTTTTTTTTCATTTTTCCTTTGATTAGCTGGGGTGGGTTGTGATATCTTATGGATTTCTGTAGTAATCTGTAAGTCTAAATGTCATGTGGTGTATAACGATAATGTGTATGATTTCACAGTTAGAAAAGTTAGTTTGACTCAGTTCTATATGCATATATCAGGAGGTTGTCAAGAAGTGCATGCAGATGCAAATAATTCATTCTGTAAAGAAACTACGATCTTTCAAAGTGATTTCTACAAGATGTATTCTCCTCATCCCGGTTTACAAGATGTTCCAATTCTTTTTGGTTCTAAGGTGAAATATTAAACAAGTTTTACTTGATTTCTCATCCCTTTTTATTCTTCTAACTGCATTCCTGAATGAGATTTCTATAATGATTAGAGATTATGCAATAGAGATCCCAATAAATGACAGATTTAGTATTCCTCCATTCTATTGTCCAAATAGGGAGTAATATATATGTCGCCTTATATTTTCAAACTGTTATTGTCCCCTGAAAATCCTTTCTCTTCTCCACGTGATATTTCAAATTTTCCACTTCCCAAGTAACTAGGAATAAACATTATTATTTTATCTTACTTCGGGTATGTTATTTGTACTTCTATTGGAAAACCTTATCGGTGGTAATCTTACCTGTTCAATTCCATTCTTGTACACGAGCACGTCCTGCAGTTAGAAATTATTCAGTTATTGTACATTGAAGACTAGTATGAGTGAAACTATAAGAGGTTGAGACAAGTGTTTTACCACTGCTCCAGATGCCAAAATGTAGAAATGTGTTGGTATCTCATTCTGTAAAAGAATGTCGACCTTGTGCGGGTAATATTCTGCTTTCATTTCTGACACCTGCGTGATCGAGTGCCATAACTTATTATGACATATTGTTGACATATTACCATTTACCTAGAAGAGAAGATAAGGATTTTACCAGCTGGGTGATAAAATCATCGGAGGCTCCTTTTAACAGATATGTATTTTTAACTATGTTATGGAAAAGATGCTGGGCAACACTGGATCTAATTGCCTTGGGCAAGTCCTGGAGCACTTCTTGCTGTAGCTCTGCGGTCTTAAACTTCAATTGCATGTGTGCCAGCATTTGCTCTTTCAACCCTTGTGGGAGTCTATTTTTACTTCCATATCTTAGTATTTGGTTGATGGCATCCCTCTGTAGAACCAGGAGGCAAAGAATATCAGCGTTTGGCATGGCCTGCCAGGTAAAAATGTAGACCCAAGTTTAGGCTTGATAGGAATATCTTTTCCATATCAAGGCATTTTTCCAAAAAAAAAAAAAAAAAGCCAACTATATAGGCTTAGTTGGGTAACATGGGTTTAAGATTACAAGGATGCCTATAATTTTTCGGGGGTCCCATGTGAACTTAAATTGTTTGTTTGGATGGAAGAAGATAAAGGTAAAGAATAAAAATGATAATGCGTCCTTTTTTTTTCTTCCCATCTTTTTTTTTTTTAATATCCAAACAAACTAAATTCCTAATACATAGGCTGTATAGATGTAGGTATTCCAACTTGGGATTTTAGATGTTCCCTCGATCAAAACCGAAATTCTTAAGATATTATAGAGCAACAAACCAGCAAAATTAATTATATAAATTTTTTGTAGGGTTAAAATTCTTATTTTTTTTATTATATGTTTAGAAGTTAAGAGAAGAGAGAAGAAGACAAGTGAAAATTGGAGGGTAAGGGAAAGGAAAAGAATAAATGGCTAAGTCATAACTTCTCCTTTTGCATGGATGTTTACAAAACTTTTCAAAATTATGCTAAAAAAGAGTTTGGATGTTAGGAGAACTTTTCAAAATTCTCTAAATTGGTGAAACACAAAATAGAGGATATTAGAAGATTTTGGGAATTAATCATAGGCCCATATTTTCTTTCTCTTCTTAATCAAAATTTCCAAACAAAGAAAATGTTATGAAATAACCTCTAGACAATGAGAGAACGGAAGGGAGGATGATCTGAATGGTCAAAAGAGGATTGGATGTTTAGAAAATTCTTCAAAATTTCCTAACTTGGAGGAACACAAAAGTTAGAAGGAATTTGGAGTAGTCATAAATCTCCAATTTATTCCCCTCCTTGATCAAAACTCCCAAACAAGTCCACTCTCCCCCATCCAAAGATAGCATAATGTTTTCTTCTTATTGTATTTCTCAGTAGCCATAAACAACCAAAATCAGGCTATTGTGGACAGCTTCATCTAAAATGTTAAAATTGATAGAAAATATTAATCAATAATTAGATTTGTACATCAAGTCACAAAGCATTTAAATTTGTATAATAAAATAATTAACAAAGATAAGTGTATCTGGTATTCACTTAATTTATGAACTAGAATTTTTTAGGTCAAGTGCACTCCTCACATGCCCTAACAGAGAGAGGGAAATGAAAACAACTCTGTATCCTCAATGGGATGGTTATAATTTTGTCTAGGGTGTAAGTAGAGATTTGTCTTATTATAATCCTTCTGTGTCAATTGAACCATCGTAATTGGTTCAGTTACAAGTTTCACACTATTAAAATCTATTATTGATTTATGTGTCAACTTAGACCCAATAATATAATTATACTTTAATTTTCTTATTTTACAATATTATTATGACATTCTAATAATCTAATTTAAATATAATTTTAAGTTATGATAGTTCAAGATGGAAAATTCTAACAATTTTCTACTTGGGTAACAATTTAACAAACAACAAATTAGATTATAATATGTGGCCACAATAATGAATGCCAATAACAATTATGATACCATTATAATATAACCATAGGTTAAACATAAGTATCCAATAATATAGATCATCATATTTGATAAGGATGATAATATCATGCACGTCTTGAATATTTATAATCCAACGACCTAAAAACAATATGAAATGTGTGAATAATTAGATTTACATATCAAAATGTGATCTTACATACATCTTTACAAAATAATTTATGCATCCATTTAAGATGTTAAAATGAAAATCAATAAAATAATGAGATAGGGTCTAAATGTCTCTATCGATATGTCATAAAACAAATGTGTACAATGAACATCATATATACATATATATGAAACATATGACAATATCATTAATATTTTATTAATCTCAAGATAACAATAACAATAGTTCATCGTTTCAATAAGAAACATGAGGAGGTTACTATAATTGATTGTTCAATAGTTTTCATGATACAACTCTTATTATCATCATAAAGGTGTATCCAGATATCAATTTCATGTTGTTCGGATAATTCACAAAATTAGAGTTAAAGAAGCCTGCAATAATTAGATCACCAGATCTGTAATAGTTCAACACAAAAATTCTTTGTATCTTTACAATTAATTCATAACTTTCTTTGCATTAGTCAAATATTTCTTATCAAGATCATTTAAGTATCTTCCAAGTACACAACACATAAGTAATATCAAAATGTGTACATACTTGAACATATAATAGGATACCAACAAGGGAAGCATATGAGACCTATTTTGTATATTTGATCTTTATATTATTGTGAAGACATTGAGATTTAGAAAGAATTTCACCCCTTTGGAAGGGTGTAACACTTGGAGAGCACATAAAAAACATATTGAACCTTCTGAGCACCTTTTCAATGTATAATTTTTGAGACAAGCCAAGAAGGGCCTAGAATCTGTCACAATAGATCCATATGCCTAGCATGAAAGAGGCATCACTAAGATCTTTCATATCTAAATATGTAGCTAGTTTTTTCTTTGTCTCAATCATATTTTCAAATTATTATTTTCAAGGAGAACATCATCAACATAAAAGACTATAGTCATAAATATACTTGTACCTAACTTAAAATCGATATATAATCTGCATCATTCTTCTTTAGTTTAAGAAAAGCAACAATCTCAATAACTTTAAGATACAATTATCTAGATATTTTATTCAAATCATATAAATGGATCTTTTCAATCTACATACTAAATATTCTTTAATCTTCTCTTGGAAATTATGTAGTTGTTTCACATAAACAATTTTTTTTTGTTAATCACCATTTAAGAAGGCCATCTTAACATCAATCCAATGAAACTCTAAGTTGAAATGAGTCCCCAGCATCATAACAACTCAAAAATAAGTCTTTAATTAAAACAAATAAGAAAATTTTCTATGATCAATATTTTCTCTCTAAATGTGGCCCTTTGCCACTTATACGACCTTATACTTTTCAATCATCTCTTGAGTATCCTTTTTGGTTTTAAAGACCTTTTTGCATCCATTAGGTTTGTAACCAATAGCTAACTCTATAAAATCTCAAACATCATTATGAAGCATCAAATTAATCCATCATTCATAGAATTTATCCATTTTAAAGAATTAGCAGATTTCTTGAAAAATTGGTGAGATCATTACCATCATTGATGTCAAATTTGTGCTCCTGTAGGTATACTATATAGTCATAATTAATTTTTGATTTCTAATCGATCTCGAATTTTCTTACTGATACTTTATTTACAAGACTTGTTTCTATTCTACTGTTAGTGGAGTATTAAGCTCTTCCAATTTTCACCATTGTTTTTATTATATGTTATATTGGATCATCTTCTAAATCTTTTGGATCAATTTGATTTATTTTCAACCAGTGGTAGTGTTAATGGAATAACAAATTACACCTTTAAGAGAGAGATGTTATATAGTCTTTCACTCCCACCATCTGACTAGTCCTTAAAATAAATAAAACAAGATGCTTTAATTACTATGTTGGTGTATGTTGGATAATAAAATCTGTTACCTTTGTAATTGTTGCCACAGTTAATAAAGTGACAATTAACAATCATTGGATTAAGTTACTTAATATATGGATTATATGGTTTCACTTCAGCCTTGCAACCCCATCATAAAAATGTCCAAGACTAGACTTTTTCTATACAACACATTATATGGAGTTTTAGGTACAGACTTATAAGGAACTTGTTGATGGTAAAATTTGATAAGCCTAAATCTTATCAACTAGAATAGTCCTTGAAACTCCCAAACTGCAATCTGGTTGTATAAGTATCAAACAAATGCAGCATTGTTACAAATGCAGTAGGCAAAAGAAGAAGAGGAAGAGCAAGGAGAAGACAACTGAGGTTTTTTAAAGTGATTCGGCTAAAATCCTTTGTTTGGATTTCTACGTCCATGGATAATTTTATTTCTTTGTTAAAAATTTAGTAGAGTTATAGTATATATTATTCGAACCCCCTATTGTATCTATTCCACCCCTTTTTATAGAGGTTGGGAGGTTATAAATGTAATTTAATGAATTGTAAGTTTGTTACATTAAGTAATAAATGTGTTGATAATTTGGACTTCTACAAATCGACTTTTGTAGACTGTAGGCTAGCTTCTGCAGATTGTTTTCTGCGAATGGTTCCTACAAGCTACAAGTTGGTGTTCACAGGTTGTCTACTTGCCTCGAGTTAATGTTTGGCCATAGTGAGTCTCTAGTTGGGCAGTGTGCTCCGTCTTACGAGCTGGGACTCTTGTCTTGGGGTCGCTACTTACCTTGGACCAGTGATATCGAGCTCGTATTTGACGACTCAAGCTCGAGCAGGGGTGACCTGTTGGCCATGTGAATTAGGGCTCGTCTCTAATGAGCTGGGGCTATTGCCTTGGCCTCGTTCTGTGTTCCGAGCTTGCGGTTGGTGAACTGATGCCTCCGTCGAGCAACCTAAATTCTTGGATGATCTAGGCCTCTTTTGGTTGGACTCATCTCATATTGGGTTTTTGCCAACCCATTTTGTATTACTCAAAAACATCCATAACATTAGCCCCTAACACTCAGTTTGTTTTATGGACTGGGAGTTGTAGTTTGCTGGCAAGGTCCTCGTTTACAATCTACAGTGTTGTCATTTCAACCTTAAATCTTTCATTTCATCTACACCAGGCCATACCTCTTATTGTGCATGTTCCATAGCTGTTAGCGTGGCAGCCTTGTTTTCTCCTAGATTATTCGATCAAGAATAGTTGGATAACCTCTAAATCTTTCAATGAAGCTAGTCTGGTCTATATAAGGCATGACAAACCCTTCTTCTTTCTCTATAGAATGACTTGATGGGTGCCTTAGCTAAGGCCCCCATGTTTTTTATGGCTTGGTTTTTCGATGAAGCGTGTATGGCTTGCTGTATAGGAAGTTTCTATAGACAATTTTTCTTTAAGGATTCTAGTAAATTTTGTGTAGATCTTGGATTATTTTCTCACGGTCCTTTATAACCTCCTCATGGTTATGCCGTGGAACTCAGCCTTTCTAGTCGTGTCTTTTCACCTTTTTTGAATTCTTAGTGCTAGGGTGAGACGGCTAAGAAGGAGCTTTTAGTTGAGGAAGACGACAAGAAAAAGATTAAGGAGCCAGCGTGCTCGTTGACCCCTCGGCTAGTTGGAGTTTAGCACCTTCTTTTCAGAATATGATAGCTGTAGGCTTATTCTGGTTTATACTTTGAATCTTCTGATGTAAATTTATCTCGTTAAGTGAGGCTTTCAATGAATGAGCTTTCTTCATGAATGTTGTGTTGAATGTTCTATATATCATAGCTAAATGAAATATTTAGACAATCAGTCAGTCATATTTTTTGATTAGTTATGAATCTGAGCATTGAAGTGCATCTGCTGGTGATGGGTAGAGTGCCCAAGTAAGGCACATGAGAGCTGTGCCTTATAGTAGGTCGCATGAAAGCTATGAGCAATAGGCCACATAAGAGCTACAAGCAGTAGGTCACATGTAAGCTGCAAGTAATAGGTCGCATGTGAGTTGTAACTTGCAATCTACACCACAATAATCTTATTGCTCAGTGGGTGGTATAAGTTTGACTTTGCTAGCAATCTTATAACTCAGGTAGGAAATAAGCTTGACTCAACTAGCAATTTTGTTGCTTAGACAGATTGCATGAATGTATCTCTGCCAGTAATCTTATTGTTCAGTTCCATAGTAATCTCGTTGTTCAGTGGAATAACAATCTTGTTGCTCAGGCAAGAAATAAGTTTGACTCTACCAGCAATCTTATTACTCAGGCAGGTCATATGAATGTGCTTCTGCTAGTAACCTTGTTGCTCAGTTCCACAACAATCTCATTGCTCAGTTCCACAACAATCTTATTGCTCAGGCAGGAAATGAGTTTAACTTTACTAGCAATCTTAATGCTCAAGCAGGTTGCATGAATGTGCTTTTACAAGCAATCTTGTTGCTCAATTTTGCAGCAATCTCATTGCTCAGTGGAACAACAATATCATTGCTCAGGCAAGTCGTGCCACAGCAGTTGTACCATAGCAATCGTGTTGCTCAGTGGGTCACTCTGCAGCAATTGCATTGCTTATTGGATCACGCTGCAACAATCTTATTGCTTAACGGGTTGTGCCATAACAACCTTATTGTTCAGCAGGCTGTACCACAGTAATCTTGTTGCTCAGTGGATACAAGTCTTAGTTCCAACTTCTTTAATCTAAACAAGTAGAAGTTGATTAAAAGTGTAAACATGAATGTTCATCATTCTGAGCTGGCAGTGGGGGATAACCAGATGTTTGTTCCAAACTTTAGACCTTCTTAGACAACATTTCTGTTAAAAAATTCTTCAGAAATTAGTAAATATTTACATAAGAGTTTCAAAAAGAAAATAACAGTACAAGGTTGGAGGAGCGAGTTGAATTTTTTTTTTTTTGTATGCTTCAGGATTAAAATATAATTCTCGTGGAGAGCGCTTGCTTTTGATTTGTAGCCCATTGCTGTTGCGCTGGTTGCTAGGGCTGCTAAGGTCGCTGCCTTGAAGGTTGCTTGACATAGTCTCTCAGGCAACTTTTCTTGATGAGGTATTCAGTGGTGTCCTTGAGTGCCTAACATTCCGACGTATTATACCCCATTTCATTAAGATAGGCACAAAATTTATCTTGGTTGTTCCTGAATTTGTTTGAAGTCTTTAAGGTCTTAGGCTTTCCGAAGTCTTCCCTATCATTTTCCACTATAAAGATCCTATCTAGGGTTTCTGACAAGATGGTGTAACTGTCATGGCAACCTTAATGCTGAGGTCACTCACTTTTAGTCTTCTTCAAAGTTCGCGCTTATCGGAGTGATCACTCTAACCTTTACTGCTCTTCTTTTTATTTTGGATGGAGCTATCCATCTTCATTTTCTGATTGGGCTTCCTCGAGCTAAAAGTTTCTTCCCACCTGATCTGTTTGGTAGCTTATTCATAAAGCACAGCTAAATCTCTTACTGGGGATTTATATATACTTTTGTACAATTTTTCGTCTTTGCATAGTCCTGCAGAGACTGCTGTCAAGATGCTTTCCTCTGAGGGATTTTCTATTGAATTGACTTCATACCTAAACCTGGTGATGTAATCTTTCAGTGGTTCATGCCTACCTTGAAAGACCATCGTGAGGTGGCAGGGAGGTATGAGCTACCTTTTTAACGCTCAGTACTGGTTGATGAATTTATGTTAACATTCTTTCCAACTGTTAATGCTGCAAGTTGAGAGACCTTTGAACCATGTTCAAGGTATATCTCCTAATGTAGCTGGAAAGACATGACATTTCACCAAAGGATCAGTTGTTTGGAGATTCATCTGGACATTGAATGTGTCTAAGTGGTTGTATGGATCAGTATCCCCATTATATGGTGAGATTGTGGGGATTTTAAGTTTGTGAGGAAGGGACTGTGTTTCAATATCTATGGAGAATGACGACCTCTCCCCTAAGCGAGCTTGATCGTCTTGAGCTCAAGGGCATTCCTCTAGCCTTTTTATCCTCTAAAGTAGTTCCTCCATCGTGAGGCCCTATGTTTCGGATTGTTGGTTGGAGGATCGTTAGTTTTTTTTTCCTCCTTGGTTATGGGAGTAGCGACCTGGGGTGTGCTCTCGATTGGTTTTGTTCGAGCTTCCTACTCGTTGTGAGCTCCCACATCACTGATCATCATAATTTCCACGTGCTTGGCGGACTCATGACTTCATCCATTGATTAGTGGAATGAACTGAATCAATGTACTGATGCGTTTGTCTAGCTAACCTTTCTTCCTGGGCTCCTTCACATAGCTGTTGGAGTTGTGCAGTAATCTCAACTTGCTTTTGCGCGCCTAAGGTTTGTGCTTGCACCATTACTTTAACCGCCTCATCCAATTCTCTCATCGTATTTTTGAATGTTTGTTGGGGTTGGTGCCATGTCTGCATTTCATCGACTCTGAGAGCAACAACAGGCTCGTGGTATGTTTTGGGGGTAAGTGGGCGATGATACCGATAGCAGGAATGTATGCCGACTGGTTAGTTGGAGTGTTTGAACTTCTGGCTGTTCTTCATCTAACCATTATAGCTAAGCAGAAAAGTAACTAGAAGGCAAATAGATCATCTTTCTAGTGCCAAAATGTTGATGATAAAATTTAGTAAGCCCAAATCTTAGTCAACCAGAATAGTTCTTGAAACCCCCAAACTGTAATCTAGTTGTATAAGTATCAGATAAATACAAAAATGTTACAAATACAATAGGTAAAAGAAGAAGAGGAAAAGTAGGGAGAAGACAACTATGGTTTTTTAACATGGTTCAGCTAAAATCCTTTGTTTAGATTCCTACATCCATGGATGATTTTATTTTTCTGTTGGAAATTTGGTAGAGTTATAGTATATATTCTTCGAATCCCTTATTGTATCTGTTTCACCTCCTTTTATAAAGGCTAGGAGGTTACAAATATAATTTAATAAATTATAAATTTGTTACATCAAGTAATAAATGTGCTGACAATTTGGATTTCTACAAATCAACTTTTGCAGACTGTAGGCTAGCTTCTGCAGATTGCTTTTTGTGAATGGGTCCTACAAGCTACAAGTTGGTGTTCACAAATTGGCCGCTTACCTCGGGTTAAAGTTTGGCCATAGCTGTGAGCTGGGCTCTTGTCCTAAGGTCATTGCCTACATTGGACCAGCGATATCAAGCTCGTATTTGATGACTCGAGCTTGAGTAGGGGCTACTTGTTGGCCATGTGAGTTGGGGCTCGTTTCTAGCCAGTCGAGGCTATTACTTTGGCCTTGTCTTATGTCCCGAACTAGCGATTGGTGAGCTGATGCCTCTACTGAGCGACCTTAGTTCTTGGATGATCTAGGCCTCTTTTGGTTGGACTCGTCTCTTGTTGGATTTTTGTCAGCCCATTTTGCATTGCCCAAAAACACCCACACAAAACTTGATTTAATATATATATATATATACTATGGTCAAAGTATTGCCTTATAAAATTCTGATAAAATTCAATGTGCCAACATACATCTGATCAAGTCCATAATCATGTAATTCCACCTTCCTGTGATCCAATTTTGTTCAGGCTTTTAGGCATAAGGTTGTTAGTCTCAAAATTCACAATTTTAGAGATATCATGTAAAAGAATTAGAATTTCCATTAGTTTCATCATACCTTCATAGTACTCACCAATTTATTAGAATTAACGCACTGGATTTCTTATCATTTTAAGTTTAGTCTCAACTTTAAATGCCCTAAAAAAATTTAAGAATTTTAACTTTTCAGTAAATATTTCCTCTTAATAAAAATTGATTAATCACCAATGAAGGTGAATATCAACTTCCAACTATAGCATTTGGTGTAATCAGTCCACTTACGTTATTATGAATGAACTCTAGTACATTCAACATTTTGGCTTTTTTCCTTTTCTAGCTTTAGCATGGAGTATCTCCCTTAATGCAATCAATTCACACATAAAAAAATAAGATAAGTCTAAGTCATGAAGAATTTTTTTCTTTTATCAATCACTCCATCTTTTTATGGAGATATCACCTAACTAATGATATAGCATTGAAGACCTTACATCAATTCTAACCCTTTTTGTTTTCAACCACAATATTTATTAAATTGACTAATTCTCTAATTTTAAAATAGCAACGATTTTTCATGTTTAAAAGAACAATTTAAAACTATTTTTTTTCTCATGGAAGGTGTACAAATACTGTCACTTAGTTCCAAAATATAACTAGAGATAAACTTAAGGAGACAACTACTTCTACAAACTCATCTTGCACTTTTCCATTATTTCTAATTGGACTATCAACTTTCTATCACTTGGTTTCTTATTGTTCCTTAATGCTTATAATGAATTTGTAATGCAAATGATTACATTTCCATTTAACTAGTGTTTGATGGAATGTTTCACTAGAGCTAATGGAAACTTTTTGATCTATTATGATGCGCACTCAAATAAGCTTTCTTGCTTTTCAAAATTAGTTTTCTTTTAGGTGTGACTAATTTTCATACTCAGCACTTGACCCATGTGAAACAAAGTGAACACAAAGACATTTGATTTCGTCATGTCATCTATAATTTGACTTATTATGGAGGTCATTTCATTGAAAGTTTGCTCATTCTCTTGGATATGATATGATGTCTTTATAACATTAATTTTGAATCGAAAGAGACTTAAATCAAATGACTATTTTCCAAGTCCACTTTCATATTCATAAGTGATTATAAAAGTATACCAATTCCATGACATACTCACAAATTCTATTAACATCATCCTAAATAGTTTTATCCAATAATGAGAGATAATATGTTTTTTTGCGTTTATCAAACTTTACAAACTTATCATTTACAAAGTTTATAAATACTTTGGTATTTGCAGAGTCAACAATGTCTTTTATGATGGTCTTATTCTTAGTATATATCACAACTATCAAGTACATTTCATTAGAGTGTATCCATTTTTCACCAAGAGCCTTTTGCATAGCAGTAGATTTGTCATCTATTTTTAGCTCTCCAACTCTATGTCAAATATAAATTTTAGTGATTGCCAAGATGTCTACTGCTTAGTCTAATCCTTATAATTGGTCCTATTTATCACTTTTTATAGTAATTAATTGCATAGATAACAAAATATTGAGGAAATAACAATTTATATAATTCATCATAAATTTTCAAAAATGTATGTTTAATGTAGTCATATTATAATATGTTCTTAATAATTGTGTAATTTCAAATAGTATTACACTATGAAACTCAACATTGATCAAACATTTAAGGCTTTATAATATAATGCAAGGATCAAATGTTATATTCCTGAAATCTAATATTGATAGGATATTTAAAATTTTAATAACATAAAAAATAATCCTCACATTCACATTATCACCAACAAATTATGTTAATAATATTATACTGATAAGCTATATATTACTAATATAGCACTAATTTCAAAATTTCATGTAACTAATTTGATGATAGGTGAGTGCACAGTTATACAAAATTTTATGGTATAATATAAGTAAAATTGATTCTTATATAATTTTATAAATTGTACACAATAATCCAAAAAATATTTAAATGTGCAAATAGGATTAAATCAGTGCACAAAAAACACATATAATTGCATATCATGTAAGAATTATATAATAAAATTTTCATATTTAAATAACATAATTAGCATAATTCCTACATAATTTTCATTTTATGCATATAATCATACAAAATTCAAAAATAACTAAACAATATCCAAAAATTTTGAAAAAATTGCAAAGAGTCATCCAATATGTAGGAAACACAGTAAAATTTTCAGGTCTAAATAACATCAAATAATCAAGTAAATTGGATAAAAAAATAAATTAAATATTTTTATTTTTAAAAAAATTTAAAAAAATTATCAAAAATTAGAATTCAGAGAATGGAGCTCAATGCTGCAACCAGCATCGTTGGAGGAGAGTGGCATTATGGCGCATGGCCCACGCGCCACCTACATGCTTGGGCTTGTGTGCCAACGCCTTGAATCATTGTCTTCACCCAAAACATGTGTTTTTTTAGATTATCAAACCTGTGTTTTGACTTGAATTCTCAATTCCTTCAATTCAACCATATTTTGAATAATTTTTGTATGGGTTTTTTTACCCAAACTCATTTAAAATTAATCCCCTTATCAATTTCAAAAAAACACAGAAAAATTAATGCAATCTTAACCCAAAAACACCAAACTCAATTGGGGTTTTTTTTTCTTACAAAATTTTACAGAATAATGCAATCTTAATTTTCTTTTAATAAAATTAACTTAAGGGTTTTGATTGTTTAATTATTCTAACACAAATGTATCCATCAATTTGAACAAATTGCAATGAATGAAACACTAATTTTGACAAAAAGAAATATAATTCAAATTGCCTTAGTTCGTCCGAAAAATTTTATTCAAAATGCCATTTTTTATTCATAGTTATGTTTTAATTACAATAGAATATACACAAATTCTAAAAATTATTTATACATAATATAACAATAACAATTAGAAAAATATTTGTATAAAACCCATATATATCTTATCACAAATTATGGATTCTTTAATAGATTAAATACATAAAATTATCAAATAAATTTGCATAAATTTGAGTTTTGCAACATAAAAGCTCTAATACCAATTGTTAAAATCGGCAGAAAATATTAATCAATAACTAGATTTGTACATCATGTCATAAAACATCTAATTTTATTCAATAAAATAATTAATAAATATAAGCATACCTAATATTGACTCAATTCATAAAAGCAAATGCTCCAAGTCAAGTGCACTCTTTACATGTCCTAATAAAGAGAGAAATGAAAACAATTTTGTATTTTTAATGGGGAGATTATAGCTCTGTCTATAGTATGAATAGAGATCTATCTTACGGTAATTATATTGAATTAATTGACTTATTATTATTGACCCAGTTACGAGGCTTACATTATTAAATCTACTATTAATTTAGATGTCAATTTAGACTTAATAATATGATCGTATTTTAATTAGTTTATTTTATAATATTATTATGATATTCTAATAAATCAATTTAAATATAATATTAAATTATAGGGATCCAACATAAGAAATTTTAACATAGGACTGTAAAGAATTATTTATTTGCTGGTGTCTTTAAAGCATAAAAACTAAGAGGAGGGTTTAATCACCGTGGCAAAGGTTCGGACAGTGCCATGGACAATCAGGGTTGTCATGTTTTCGATTATATAAGCAGTAAGGCCAATGTTGAATAGCATATACACGATATTGAGAATCTTCTCTCGCGTATTTACTGCATGCAAATCCCCGTAGCCAACAGTGGTAAGAGTGACTATAGACCAGTATATGGAATAAGTGTAGCAGAGCCAGATGCTCCTGTGTTTGAAATCTCCTATCTGTTTCCCAATCCATGTATGTTCAGGATCCTTGTAATGGGCAGCCAACCAGTAATATATGCAGCCAGCGGAGTGCACCGCAAATAGTGTAACCTATATAATGAACCAACGAAAAGGTAAGTACAAATGAATTTGAATAATTTATAATCAAAAGTCTAAAGAAAAATGAATAATTAACAAATAAGATGGTTGTCTGCATCATTCACTCAACTCCTTTTATGATTCGTATACATGGCATAATTTGAATGAAATTGATCATTTTTTAAGATAACAGTAACATCAATTTGTTCCAAATTGTGCTGTTGGCATTGTGCAGGGAATGCAAGTGAATGTATTAAGTGGCACTACTCTTATTTCCATATATGGTTGAAGTGAGGATTTACTTACACATATAAGTTTATAGAATCTTGTCACCGAGTAGCTAACTCGTATGTCTTTTCTCTAACCTGGAGAAGAATTTGCAGTTTTAGTTACGTAAAGGACTAGAAAGACCAGCACCAATTCTGTCCACAAAACTCTTCTTTTTCTAATAAAACTTTCCAATAGCCTGTCCATTTGTGTGATTTCCCAGATGGATAATATCACCGTATTGGTTTTTTCTTTTAGCTCAAAGGTGTGTCTTCGAAATAACAAAAATAGCCATTGTTAAATTGATTTCTCAAGAAGTTCTTCATCCTATGTGCTCTATTTGTATTAGCATTCGACAGAAATTGGAAAAGAGGAACACAGCAAAATGGTCAAGGTTACAGTCTCCAAGTTCTTAATTTTATAGTTAACTAAATCAACTCATTTTTCCATTTGTTGCTTGTGTTTATTCGATTTCAATTTTATTAATATACCTTGTGAAGAATTGGCTAACGAGCCTTAATCGCCACAGTCTAAGCATACTAGGGAAACCAAAAACCGAGCCTTCATATGTTTTGCTTGTCAGAATTTGGCATATCTGCTGCCATGGCAGAGTTGCAGCTACGTCCATGGGAAAATGTAAGTTTTTGACGTACCTGTTGAAGTAAATACACGAAATTTAGTTAAGCAGGAATAGAATTATAGAAGTAGTATATTTCCTGGCGGGTCTATGGTTGCATGGTTTATCACTGCCTACCATTGAAGACACAACTACAAATTGCAGTATACAATGTTACAATCAGTTATTTCAAAGTAGTGATTCTAAACATTATCTTCCTTTTTTTCCTTCTGATCTCATATTTAGAATCATCATTTAGGGGAAAAAAAAGGAGACTAGCCTCCGTTCTGACTTTTTTCTTCTTTGTGTCTCCATTCATCATAAAATTATTTAATTTGATTCTTATAAGGTTAGAAGGGATTTGGCTTTTTCCCCTTATTTAAAACTCTTAAACTGAGAAGGTTTTTGAGAAATCATGATTGACGATTTTTATACGCACATTATAAAAAAGAGCCTGTTTAAAAGGGTACATATGTTTATGCCATACCAAAATTTGTAATATTTATTTAACACACACATAATATATATATATATATATATTTTGTGGTGCAAATTTATGCATAGGATTTGTTTTAAGTATTAATAGTTAAATACACAAAAGTCAAAAAGTAGCGGAGATGTATAGATATGTATCTGCACCTGATGGCAATCTTCTTGTGGCCATCAACCAGGAGATACGCTGATGTATCCAAGTAAGCCACAAAGAAAGATTATATCAATGGCAAATAAGACATCCACGACTAGATCAACAGGCAACAGTGATCCATTTGATACTTTACTGAAAGCTAGCTCGAATGGAGATGCCTATATATGCGCAATATACCACCAATCCCACTAGGAATGTCCGCCTCAGCCTACATCACATAACATTGCTTAATTAATCTTTAATACAAAACAATCTTATTGTCTAACATCAAATATTTACAAGTTACCTTTTTGTTTTCAACTTTTGATATATTAATGAAACAAAATTTACCCCTTTCCATAAAAATATAGTGTTTTCAAATGAATTTATTCTTGGCATGATCTAAAGTTTTTCAAATAAAATTATTATATGTTTTTGCAGAAATATTTTTTGTCAAAATATAAAGAGGTTGTAATCTTAAGGTGGAAAATTCTAAACTCAAGTTCTCTAGTTTTAAAAAGATTTGTAATCAATAAGTCATTATTCAGTTAGTTGTATTATTTATGTTTTAAGTCCAAAAAACTTGATGATAGTGTTAACTATATATATCAATAAAATCGTTTTTGAATATTCTCTTACCATTTGAACTCTTAAAAATGAATTGGTTGCTGACAATTCTCAAGAAAAAATGATAAAAACTTAGACACGGGGATTTAGTTTTGAACACTTGGATTCAAAAGAAGCCTTAGTTTTGTATATGTAAAGTAAAGGAGCTTATGTGAAGAGGATAATGACTTTACCGATATGTACGCTCATAGGGAGCGATAACATATTTGCTGAGGTTTAGGTGAGCTTTGTCGACGATGGTGCCGAATGCTGGTAAAAGGCTGCTCGAAACTGACGCCAACTTCCTTGTTTCACCACTCAAAGTACGTCTTCTAATTACCAACGGTTTTGATGCTCTGCAGGTTGACAACAACGACATCCTTAGCCACTGTTTCGCAATGGTTTTTCTATGTGTTTATGTGTTTGAGAGAGAGAGAGAGAGAGAGAGGAGTTCTTTGTTATCAACGTCATATTCAGGCTTCAGAGTTGTCTTCGGCTTAATTTATTTATGTAACAACAGAGCATAGCTTCTCGTGAGCTTATTATAATTAATTATATGGGGTTGGTGGTAAGGAGTTTTCATGGGGTCGGATGAATTATTAATATATGGCACACTAGTTTCATTATTAAGCTAAAAGATAAATTAGTATACTGGAGGTGGAATTGCGTTATTCGGAGATTTGGCAACGTGAAGAAGTACAAAACTCTGCACCCTTAAAATCAAGGGATGATTTCTTTCTTTTAAGAGTTAATTATTGATTTAATTTCTAAATATTATAAGCAGCATGATTATATAATTCATTATCTAGAAATGGGTTTTAAGTTTCTGCCCATCAATCCTGCCCAATCTTAAAGAGGATGACTGATCTCTCTCTCTCTCTCTCTCTCTCTCTCTCTCTCTCTCTCTATATATATATATATATATATATATATATGTATGCATGTAATAAAAAACATGGAGATTAAGGCATTCATGATTCATGAAAATTAAAACAATAATGAACTTTAAAGAAACAAGCATAGCTAATGGAAACTTATAAAAATTTTATTCATCCTTTGTGCTTAGTATAAAGATTTTGAAAAGAAAAGAAAAGAAAATTATAAACTTTGAGGGAAGTAAAAGGAAAGGATTACAAGAGGCATTTAAGCTCTTGAAGAGGATGCTACCATTTATAGGCATCTTGAATTTGCTTCATTTCTTGCAGATTTCAAACTTCTTTTGATTTTGGTTTTTGTAAATCAATTATTTTGATTGATGTATCCTTTATTTTAGTTTTTGTTGAGAGAATATTGAATTTTGAAGCACTTGTGATGTCCTGTTGACAAATTGAAGTAAAGAGAATGTTGTTAGGGAGTTTAGGGGTAGCTGTAAGTTATTGTTATCTCTTCTTTCAGCATTTGAATTCATCAAACTTGATTGAAATTTATCTCATAACAATCATCTTCATTTTGATTGAATATAAACTGGATTTCTTCATTATTAATACTACCTTCATCATTATCTTTTTAAGATAGCTTTCTAACAGTCCCTTTTTGAGTTCTTCTGTTGAAGTAATCCTTACCAACTGAGTTGATGACTTACGTTTTTGAAGTATGAAATGAAATATGCTCTTGAGATAAAGTCATCAATCGACATTAAATTTAAGGTAATTTTGAATCGTTTGAAGGTTTGCAAACTCACTTTTGAATTTTGGTCACCATTTATCTCTAAACATTTTTCCTAAACTCATGAGATAAAGTTGAGGGTATTTATATATGAAGGTAAAATCCTAATAAAAAATCCATGCAATTGTAAAATTAATACAAAACTATTGAAGTAAATTATTTGTTAAAAAAGATATTCCCAAAATTATTTGTTTATTCATATTTTTTATTATTACAAAAGGATTTTTGAAATAAATTCCCTTTTTTCATATGCAAACATTTTCTAATTTATGTTCAATTTACATTTATATACCACTAACATTTCTTAATAATTCTTTTGTCTTTTCTATAATACTTTGTTGGAAATATTTCTTCTTGAATTCAATCACAGTCCCCTCATGAATCTATTAAAGCATAAAATATTTTATAAAATTCATTATTGATAACTAAATCAATTTGATAAATCCACTTATGGAATTGAATTCTTTGGATAGTATTTAAATATCCTTTGTTATTCTTTTGAGAAGATTGAGCACTATCAATTTCTTCTGTTTTTTTTTCTTTTATATTACCTTTGGTAGACAATTGAAAGATTTCTAATTCTATTTCTAATTTTTTCTCTTTTACTTCTTTTATTTCTTTTTTGATATTATTGATTTTGACTTGTAAGTCTTGAATAGTGATTTTATTACTAGAATCTTTAAATCTATTGAAATTTTTTTGTAAATCATAAGGTTTTACTTTCTCCTGATTTTTTTATTATTTTTTTTAATTTTAGTAAATATTCTCTTTGATTCTACATCTAAAATTTTATCTATTATTTTTGTTAAAGGTTTTAAATATTTTGAAAGAACATTGACAGTGGGAGAGAAAACGTACATATTTCTCTAGAATTTTGAAAACAAGTTTTATTTTCTTCTAACAAATTTTCTAATCCAGATTCTTCTTGAAATTTGTAGGCTTTTTTTTTTTTTTTGTACTTTTGCACTTTTTTTCGACTTTCTAGGTGATTGATATGGTTTGAGTTGGATTTTACATAATGGCAGTAGTAGTAGATGCTGTTTCTTTTTTATGGTTTAGATGATATGTTTTTGTTTGTTTTTATTTTATTTTTCTTCTTGATAGAAGGTGTCATTGGAGAAAATATTCCTAACTCCTTTTCATCAATTCTATATTAATTTTTTATTTGTTTAAGATTTGTATTATTTTGATATTCACTTTTTGAGACACCTATTTTAAAAAGGAGAAGTAATTATTAAAGAATCTAAGTGTGTAAATTTTATTTCTTCTAAAAGAGGATGACTACCTAGTTACTTTATTGGTTGTGGTTTGTCATTGTTGTGTAAATTTTTGTAACATATTGAGATAATTTTTACTATCTTTTATGAAAGGATTTTTAATCTTATTATTAACATAACAATCTTCAAAGCAATTAAAGAAATATATATGTTGTTCAACTTTTTTAAAATTTTGTAATATATCTTTTTATATATTACTAGTAATATTGGAGAGAAATTTAACAAAAACTAATCCTTTTTTTTTCTTTATTTTTCTCTGAAAAGAATTCTTCACTAAGAAATTTTTTATTTAAAACAAATTCTTTTTTAACATATGTAGTTAATTTTGCATATTTGAATAAGTAGGAGATGTGGATTCATTTGTTAAAACACAATTTATTTTATATTGTAACTCTAAAATATTTTCACTATAATTTACATCTTAAAGTTTTATTTGAGGTTGTCTAGATTCTAGATCCACGTGATTCCATGGGTCTAAATCTAGTGTTAAGATTGAATCTACTGATTTTCTTGAAAAATATTTTGATTTTGAGGAAACTCTAGAGCTAAAGTCTTCCAGTTGAATATCTATTTAAAAATCTTAGAGTTACATCTCTTAAAGGTTCTTCTATTATTTGATTAATTGTTTAACCACTTTCAAATTTTGAAGGCATTAATTCTAGTAATTTTCATTCATCTAAAAAGGAAATTTGATCATATTTTAGAGACTTTGGAGTAAGAATAGAGGAATTTTTCATATTTACTTCTCTCAACATGGTTTCACCTCTTAGAGAGACTTTTAAAGCTTTATTATTGATGTTAATTTTCATGATTTTATAATGAATTTTATAAATTATATCTACGTGTTTGATTCCTTCTACCTAAATTCCATCTTTAGTCTTGTCAAGTAAAGTTAAGAAATTTTCTATATTTGGACTACTTAAGGTTACAATATAATATGGAAAATAATTAAAATAAACTGCATCATTATAAAGATTCAACTATAAATAAGATAATATTGAATTTTTTAAAGTTGTTACTCCGGAATCTCTTATTACTATTAATATTGGAGTGTCAATTCCTAACTATTGGAGTGGTTTTGCAGCTACTTATATAAGTCCTATATGTAAATAATTATAATGTTTCTTATGTTTTTTTGACAAGTTCTTTTGAAATAAAGGATATTGAATCATACATTTTATGAATACTTAAATTTTATTCATAAGTTTTGATAATATAATCTAAGAAAAAATGAAAAATATCTATTTTATTGATTTGTTGAGTTGGTAATTTAGATCCATTTCAATTATGTAGCTTTTGTTCTATTTCAGAAATAATTATTTATTGATTATTAATTATATCTTGATTAATTTTTTTTTAACTAATGCTTTGATTAGAAGTTAAAGGTATTAGATTTTTAGATTTAGAGGACAGTTTCCTAATTAGATAAGATATTACTACTGAGAATAATTGTTAACTTCTATAATTTTGATTTACTATCCAAATTTTCTAGGTTAATTGTCCGAAATCAGCTAACACCATAAGACCACCTAACATGCCTTTTTCTGGGCTTTCAAAAAAAGCTGACTAATATGACTCCTAAGGTTGACTAATGTACAACTTAACCAATGAGTTTGAGACTTAACCTCCACTATAATAACCAGTAACTAGTGCTACATTAACCACTAGCTTCTCTAACCACGAATACCATTTTCTCCCTCACAAGGTTCTGATAAGAAGTGGGAGGCTATGATAAGAAGTGGAGTGTAGCTATTTAGGAAGCTCTAAACCGATATTAAGGATGTTGCAAATAATGCATATATATTAAAAATAATATAGAAGTATGGAAACCCAGTAATGTGTGTGTGTATTAGTATCCTTTACTCTCTTATTGGAACTAAAAAAATAATCCATTTTTTAAATATTAAAACATTGTTTTGGTCTGTCATAGATGTAATTTTTTTAATTTAATATTTATTTAATTTTCATTCTCAATTTAGTTCATAATATTCGATTTCTTGCAATTTAAGTTCTCTTCCATCTACATCTATCTCAAACTCTATTCACTTAATGATGTGAGGCCCAAAGTTGCCCTTTAATTATGTCTTTTTTATCATTCAAAATAGTGTTTGGTAAGTAACCTTTTTATTAGTTTTTGATTGTTTAATTAAGTTAATTAACTATTTTAATTGTTTAATAAATTGACTATTTAAGTAAACTTTTTGACCTTTAAAAGTTAATTTCAAAAAGTTGAAAAATTCAATTTTTTTAATTAATTGGTTGACATTTTGAGTACAAAAGGATATTATTTTTCCTTTTCTCTCACCATCAACTTATAAGAAATAATAATATAAATAATGACAATAATAATAAGTAGTAATAATAATAAACTCATTTTTTATCTAAAATTATCTATTCCTTAATAAAAATTTATAATAATAAATAATTATTTCTTAAAAGAAAATCTAACGAGTATAATAATTATAATTATTTATTTTTGAAGGAAAATCTAATAAATAATATATTAAAATATAAAATATTATTAAAATAAATGAATAATTAAATAAATAATAAAATATGTGCATATTATTATATATTATTTTACATATAAATAATTAATAATAAATATTTTATTTTACCAAACATCTTTATATAAACAACTTATACTGGTCAAATCAATAACCGTTAATATAATTAGCTAACAGTTAATGTAATCAATTAATTGTCAAAACCTAAACATGACTTGTATAAAAGTAAGTATTTATGTAAATTAAATAATATTGTATTAAATGATAAAAAATATAATTAAAGTAATAATTATGTGCCTTTACTATTAATTTAAAGTCAGTTGATTAGTTTAAAACATACACAAGTATTAGATGGTATAACATAATATTTTAAGCTTTTATGTTATTAATTTTGTTAACAAATATTACAACTAGGTAAACAAAATAATATAATTGAATCAAATTGAATTTTCTAATAATCAAATTAAGAATGAAAATTAAATAATAATAAAATAAAAAAAATTATATATGCTAGGAACTGAATTAATTAACCCAAGGAACTTACATTAATTGTTTTTTACCCATCTCTCTCTTAATTCCCTTCCAGCGTTCGTCTCTACACTTCAACCCAGGCTATTCCTCCTGCAACAACCAGTCCATTAAGATTGCCTTGTTTTATTCTTTAAAACACATAACGAATGACTTGAACATGGAAAATTGTTTAATTTTGATGGAGGTCGCCTGCAATTCATTATTGTATTGTAAAGAATTTTAAATTTCTAGTAATATTAAAATCTCCAATAATGTGCTGGCCCATGATTATTAGATTATTGAACAAGTTGTACTCAAGAAAAAACAACCTATTGCTATAGCATGTATTGCTGTCACATGATTTTTTAAGCTTGGCATACTATGTCTCCTGGTTCTTTTCTCTTCATTCTCGTCGATGCACATGCTTCATGTTCGCAAGAAACTTCTCTCTCTCCCAAAACTACAATTTCCAGTTTTGCAGAAATAGTTGGTGCTTGAAACAAAATTTGGTGGTATTTGTTTAAGATTTCGGTTAATTAAAAAAAAAAAAAGGAATAGTGATATTGGTGCGTGTTCAAAATCATGTTCATATGAATTAAAAAAAAAAAAAAGGAAAATTAGCTACAATGGTTTCCGATTATATTGAATGATAGTGCAGTATTGCCAAAATGTATTCATGGACCACGGACAAAATTCGAATTGAAAGGAGGATTGAAATTTGACTTCAGTTAATATCAAGATATTTTAATTTAATTAAGATTTTTTGATATTTTATATGTCAAAGATTATTGCTGAAAAAGGGATATTCAAGTTCAGTCTTGTTTGGCCCAATTTTAAAAGTTTAATCTATGAGGTGACTTCTATGATACAAATAGTTGTTTAATACATAGGAGATATAATATTTACATTTATCACAATCTTAAACTTTCCATTATATAAGATTTAATTCCGTCTTGCAACTGGGTTCGACGTTGATTTCAACTTGGAAGTTCAAATGCCATCAATTGGAAATCAACTCCATCTGTCTTTCGAAAGCATTATCTATAGCAGGAAGGAATTTATTTGTTGGATAACAGGAATCTTCCTATTCACATATGTAATTCTGTGTGCGTTCTTTCCGATTTCAAAGAGAAATTATAGTGATAATTTCTGAAAACTATTCTTTTATATATATATATATATATATATATATAACGGAAGAAAAAAATTATCCAAAGTTTAGGTTATATGTTGAATAATAAGAAAATATACAAAAAGATCCTAACGTAAGGAATAATGTTTACTAGGGGACTAGTATTACAGGATATACGAGACTGGATTTACAGTCCCAAATGTGCCAAAACACCAGCATATTGATTGACTTCCCTGAGAATATGCTTAATTTTCTTGTGAGGGAGTCTCTTCAAAAGCCTCCTGCACTAAAAAATCAAAGGAAAAATGTACATATTAATAGAACTATTGGTACTAAAAAGATCTACAATAATTTTAACACTTATTTCTATATGGAGGTGAGTGATGCTAGGATCAATGGCCTTAGTCAATACCTTCAGTAGAGTCTAAACTTCAACAATAACACTATGAACAAACCCAATTCCTAAACTAAATCCCTTAATCTATCTTCTTCGATAATCTTTTTAACAGATCGCAGTACCAAACAAACTTCAGTAGTCCTGAAAATAATTTCAACGTGAGTACTTTTAAGATTCAAAGGCGAAAATCAGTTAACCATCTTTGTGTTTTTATTTTGGATACAAATAATGTAATTTGAAATTTTCTGACCAGATCTTAATATTGAAAATTTGATTGATTTTTCTTTTTGTCCCATTGTGAAGCTCTTTTAGATTTTATAAATAGAATCTATATTTCAAAAATGTTCGGAAATGCACACAGGGTGTTTGATGGAATGTCTAGTTGGTAATGGCCATTATGTGATTTTTTCTTTGTCTAATTTGGTCATTCATAAATATTTAGGATTCGTTTGTTTTGATGAAAACATCTATTTAGGGTTTGTCTGTTTTAGCAAAAACATTTTTTGTAAGGATAATCTTATTTATTAATATTTACAGTTATAAAATATTAATATAACATATTTACTTGTTCAATATTAAATATGGAGAGTGTAATAAAAAACATTCTATTTTTTAGAGAAGTTATTTTCTTCAATTACGATGGTATTACTTATTATTTTTTAATCACAGGATACATAAATAACATGGAAGTTTTTAACTTATATATAAACATATGAAAGTCAACAATTTACATCTCATGTAATCAATGCACTTGTCAAAAATTAGGTGCTTCAAAAAATTTCATATGTTATACAACATAAAGTATTTATACAAGGGAAGTCTGTGTGAGTAAGACATATAAATATATAAGATATATTTATATTTATGTATAAGGATGTAAATGAGTCGAACTAGTTGTGAACTGCTTGAGTTTGATTTGTATAAGGGTAGAGCTCAATTCGGTTCAACTAATAAATAAATAAATAAATAAATTTAAACATAAAATTAGTTTCAATTAAGAAACGAGACGAGCTTGAGAATCTTAAAACTCAACTCATTTAGTTCGTGAACAATTTGTTTAAAAAATATAATTATATATTATATTTTACCGATAATATATTGATATAAAAATATATAATATCATATAGTTATTTTTAAATATCATATTATAATTATATTTATTATCTTTATTTTTTTTATTAGTTGAACTCTTTTAAATATTTGGCATCTAATTTTTTTTAATAGAATAATTTATCAAATGACTTCATAATTTGTATAGATTTTATAATATGAAGAACTAGATAAAATGATAACTTACTTTCAAATGAAATTTTGAAATGTGAACTGAAGATATAAATCTTTTTTTATTATAAATAAGTATTTATTTATGATTTGGTTAAATTTATTTATTTTTTGAAAAATAATAAACGAAGTAAATGAGCTAAATGAGTCTAGCTCGAATAAACAAGCTGAGCATGAAATTAATTTCAAATTCGTTTATTAAATGAGTTAAGTTTGTTCCTTCATTTATTAAAGAAACATGCTTGAAAATGTTAAAGTTTGATTGAATTTGTCTTATTTGCACCTCTATTTATGTATATATCATATTTAATATATATAAAAAAGAAAAAAATATGAGAAAAAAATATTATATACATATATTAGTCTTAAACAATTAAGATTTATGCCATATAATGTTTGTAAAATATATAATACAAACAAAATATTTAATACTATAAATATAAAACAAGCTGACCCGCTTTTATATATGTAAGCCACGCCCGGCCATTTATAAAATCGTTCTAAAATTTTCTACTAACTGAACCTTTGAACTTAATTTCTCAATCCATGCCCTACTTATTTAGGGCTAGATTCATGCTAAAATTTAGATTGATCTGCCAGCATTTGTCCTTATCTACTTCTAATCTGTTGTGTAAAAATAAAGAAAATTTGTTTAATTCAAAAGGAAAAAAAAAAAAAATTGCTAACCTCCACATGAAAACTTAGAGGTTAGCAATCCCATATACGGAGAATTCTATGGTACAAGGATAATTTTATCTTATAAGGTGCAACACTGCCACATGTAAAAGTGTCAACCGGATAACACTCTCACTAAGAGAGTTTAAGAGCCTATTTTCAGGTATTTTTATTTTATTATTTTTAAAAATAATTTTTTAAAAATAATTTTTAAAAATAATTTTTTAAGAACCAAAAAATAAAAAACTTGTTTGGATATAAATTTTAAAAATAAGTATTTTCTTTATTTTTTAAGATGAAAAAAATATATTTAATATTATTTATAACTTTGTCATTAAT